>OMNV01026708.1:0-11836 GCA_900303265.1 Brotula barbata | reverse complement strand
GTGGAGGTATGAGGGATTGGTTATGGGTGATGGGGACATTGTGACATGTTGTACAGCAGCTTAGGTGGTAATTGGACACAGGTGTGGCAATTGCTGCAGTTGATGGACCAATCAGACAGAAACCCATTTAGATAGACAGATATTTAGGCTTCTGTCACAGATTGCAGGGCTGCATGCTGAATGCACACTGAAGGAGACACTGAGGAGCTGTAAAGCTGGTGTGGGATGTAATTTTATGTTATCACAATTTATACTTTTTCTTTTAAGTTCAGTCTCAGTTAAGAAATTAGAGAATTACCATGTGACGTGTGGTTGTGTCTCTGTGGCTCGAAAGTAGAAAGAATTTTGTAACATGCTCGCTTGAGGTGAATTTTGCAGTGATCTGATCAAACTGTAAAACTGTAAACAGACTGGAATGGAAATGGAAACAGACTTTGAGCGTAAATGGTTACGTAGGCCAGGATGAGTAGCGATTCATTTCCAGACTCTGCCCAAGCCACAGGATGGAGGTTTATAAAGGCATGCTGTGTATGTGTGGACAGAGATTGTCTTGTATTTATTCAGAGGAAACAAAACTACAGCAGTGAACTAGGGAGTATATTTTCTATGTATGTGTTATGTATTTATGATGTTAAAAATGCTACCCGCCTTAATGTTGTTACTACCAAAGGAAACTATTTAAATAAATAAGACGGTGTTACCAGAAAGGGAAAATGGAGATGTTAGATGGAGGTGTGAAACTCTTTTTCTAACACACAGTACAATTTGTTTGATTAAGGAAGTATTAGTTTAAACATCAGTAGAAATTCATTTCTGGACTGAAAGAATCAACATGAGTGTCAAAAGAAGCCACCAACATGAGAAACACTCAGGTCGGAGATAGATTTGAGGGTATAATTACTTGGGCTTGAGCTACTTGATGGTGGAAAGCTGCTAAGTACTTATGTGTTACTTTTTTTAATTTGACTATTTTGCGTAAAATTGGCAATGGGAATAGAAGCCAGCATGTCGGGTAAGTAAAAAGTATTGAATGGTGACTCTAGTGAATTTATCCAATTTCAGTTTAAAAGAACACTATTTAATATGCAAAATAAGACTTTTCAAGGATTTTGTGCTGTGAAAACTGAGACTTGACATGACAAGAGCTTCTTTCTGTTAAAGACTGGAAAAGTGACACTTGCATGAAAACACTCACATGTAGGTACAAGCACAGATGTCAAAGTAACGGCTCAGGTGCTGGACATGAGGTTAGTTCAACTGAATGCAAGGTCAAGAGCCAACGCAACATACACACACAGAGGACCGCTCAGTAGCTGATGTGTTGTGTTTGCTGAAGCCAGAGCCAGCGGGAATCAGCGGCCAATAAAAACGAGCAGCACCCACAGCTCTGAGCCAAGCCTGGACACCAGTATATGTGTGTGTGTGTGTGTGTGTGTGTGTGGAGTAGTGGACTACATCTGGTATGTGGGTGGGCTGCCAGCCTTGTGCAGTGGAATTCTGCTGTACTGTACAGAAATCCTGATCAAATTTCACCTGCATGACACACACAGACAGACAGACAGACAGACAGAGGGTACACACACACGTTTAAAAAAAACATGAGGATGTCTAGAAACAAAATGTTAGCCAAACATCAGGGAAAAAAATGAAAATCTGATAATTAGTGTGAACAAATTAAAATTAAAACAGTTGAATTGTAAGCACATCAACAATTAACTACAAAGTTTGAGATGCTAAACTAGCACAATGTTTTCATCATAGAATATAAGTTTTAACCAGTCAGTCTAATCTCCCTTATCACTCTTGTGTGCCTTTAAAAACGAATCAATAGTGAATGTCTTTACTAAATCACCAAACAAAGCCACACCTAATCTAATTGTGAAAACTGAGGAACCTGCCTGCTACCATGTAGTGCAGATGTATTATTATTATTATTATTATTATTATCTGGTGTATTTAACATCATAAAACACCAATTTGTAATCTGTATTTATATAAAAAAATAGAGGTAAAATATTGTGTAAATACCACAAATCTCCGAAACAATTTAACCAGACATCACCCAGAAACACTTAATGAATCGATATCGAATCAATTCGGGAAATCAGTAGCGATACCCAGCCCTAGTCAGCACAGCACAGGGAGGAGGCGTAGAGAGACAGAGAGAGAGCGAGAGAGACAGAGAGAGGCTGTGTTACATTCAGACTGACAAGAAAGCTATCAGATACTGCAGCCTGGCAAATAAACAGCTCTCCACAAGAAATACGCACACATCTGTGCACAACACACGTGCACTGCACACACACAAACCCACAGACTGATCCTTCGCTTTGTTTCTGCAGATACTTTGCAGACGGTGCCACAGAGATAGAAAGGGATGGAAGGAGGAGATGAACTAATTTGTGGTTGTTGACCCCAACTACCGCGGGGCTTTTCCATTTCCTCTCCACCAGCAGGCTCCAACTCTGACTTTTTACATCAGTCCAACAATAGCCAAAAGGAAAGACAAGCATTCAGGGGAAAAAACTCACGACACTGTAGTCTAAAGCAAAGACAGCACAATACTATGGCTGTACAATACACCTTATTTTAAGCAATGCCGTTATGTAATCACATGAGCGTATGTGTTTTTGAAAAACCTGTCAAACTGTTCTATAATTTCTTTTATCCAGTTTTTAAAATCTTAATAGTTCCCATGGTTCAGTGTTAAAATTCATAAAAATTGCAAACTGTAAGACAGAATGTTTGATTGAGCCTCATCTTTTGTCAGTATATTTTGGTAGAATATTTAATATATCACAAATAGTTATACATACATATACAGGCCCTTGCTTGCTATTAGATTTTTCATGATATTTGTAGTGGAAAATAAAAAATAAGAACATTGTGAAAAATATCATGATATATTTTGATCGCATTGTCTCAGCCCTACAGATTACACAGCTGACAAATACCTGTAAGCCTCTGCAATACCTGATTAAGTGGAAGCTGAGAGCTGAGTTGATTGTTGTTATCTAATTTAACTCAATAAACCGTCTTATAAAATGTGTTTCAATGTGACTTTAAGTATTTGCAACAGTCTAAATGTTGCATTAGGGGTTCTGAGTGGGTCAAAGGGAGCGCTGAAACTATAAAATATATAAAACTATGGGAAACAGTGTTTTTACAGTAAACCCATTAGCTGACTATTATTATCTATGTGCAGGTTGGACTCACATTGAACAGGTCTGTCTAAAATGTCACAAAGCACGGCGACTATGAATAAAAGCAGCACGGTGTTCAATGTTACAAAAGGTCAAAAGACAGCTGACAAAACTGTGTGAGCAGCAGGTAGCCATGAAGAATAAAGAGACCTTTAACTGTACTCAGATATACAGTGCCCCTAAGCATCTACACAGCAAGAGTATGCATGAGCAATGCACTGAGACCTTCCCTCAGACCACTCCGACATGTTCTTTAACAAGATCTGCAGAGTATTGTGTCGTTATGAGGAGTTCTTTTAAAAGTTCCACCTTTTCCCTTTTGGCCTTCAGGCTGCGGAATTCAACAGCACTTTTATTCAAACCAGACTTTCCAACTGCGCATCTCCAGACTCACAAATCTAAATATCCACATTTTATTCTCAGGATCAAACACAATAACTGGTCGTAATTTCCAAAATAAAACTTTTTGAGGACATTTTGAGGACATTATGACACAAAAATTAACACCAATCTGTGGATAATCTGCAGTTTTTTTTAATCACATTGTTCTATGTGGTCACCTAGTTAGCTTGCAGAATATCTCCCTAACAGTTGATTCAACAGTTGATGCTGTTTCTCCCTCAGGTGGCTCTCCAGCCACATCATCAATAGTGGAATATATGGCATCGAGTTCGGTCTCTACCCCGTCTAATTTCTACTTTTATACAGTTGAAAAGTCTGCCCAGCAGTTAGATTAGGTTTAATATCATTTCAACCATGCTTTGTTTGTGAAGGACTTGTTTGTTCTTGATTTTGGTTTTTCTGTGACCTGCCTGACAACGCACAGGTGCGTTTTTCTCAGGAAACAACAAATTCCCATTCAAATATGAATGGTGATCACCCTACCACCTAAGCTACGCCCCCCCCACCTTCGTTCATAATTGTTACCTCACTGTCTGTGGAGTATTTCTTTTCTCTAATTGAATTTTCAGGTACACACTGCATCGGCACTTTTCAACTTCTGAACCACAAAATTTAGCCACCTCTGCACACTGATAATTAAATCCTACCAATTTAGAGCACAGAACAAGCTGATAACAAAAAGAGACACAATTCCTGTTATAACCGTTGTGCAGAGAGCTCAACATCTGATGGCTGGCCATATTTATTGTCCGTATTAGTTTGCTTTCAACTGTAACAGCAGGGGCCGGAGTTTGTCTTTCCCAGAAATGTTGCTTTAACTCAGCCTTTTATCTCTATTTTACATCAAGTTGAGAGAGAGGGGCTGATCCAAGAAAAGCCACTCAGAAGCAGAGCGGTAATTTGGTGGCTCCAAATAAAAGCTGATAAAGCAAATTGTTTGACCCTGACACATCCTGACATGCTGCTTGCTGATTGTAGCCTTGGATAAATACTCTGTAGCAGGGACATGAACTCAGACTCATGGCTTAAGAGCTTTTTATACAGTAGCATTTGAGAATATGAGTTTGTGCAGAAAAAAAGATTGTGTTTATCACAGAAACAGTTGATTTTTGTTACAGTTTGTTCATCTGCCTCTTTAACCACCATCACAGCACTGCAGTCACACAACATAACATGTTTGTAGCACTGATAATACAAACACCTTGTGTTTTCTAACTGTAAAGCTCCTGACTGTTAAGCCGCATTATCCTGAAACGGGATAGGCAAGATTGAAACGTTCGCCATAGTCAAGTCTGCTACAATTAAATATACAACATCCTGTTATCGTTTTCATAATAATAAACATCAATGCTGCCACTACGGTTAATTACTGCTCTGGGGTTTTATTGCCGATGTCATTCTACCTTCAACATATTCTGTTGTTTGTCATAAAGTTAATTAAAGCCTGTTTGTAAATTTACATTTAACATCATACAATCCTTGACTCATCTCAACGTATACACACACGTATATATTGATCATAATGTCCTTATTATACAGAGCTTACAGCACTATAATTATACTATCTACTTATACTAACTTTATTGACACTGTTCTGGGCAATTTGCAATAATACTAATACTCAGTGCTACAATACAATGTGCCCATCATACTTAGACTTTTTTATATTTTGTTTGTTTCGATACTAACACAGATCTGCACATATATATTGGTTTATATATGAATATGTTTTTCTATTTTATTTTAAAAATCTACATGCAGACAAAGGAGTACGCACCAGGACACATTCCTCCTAAGAGTCATACTTAACCGATGTAATAAGTCAGATCCTTGTTAGATGGAAGATTCATTGAACGTGTACCCATCTATGTGATAAAATATCTATCGTTTGTTGCTGTACTTTGTATGACATAAAACTCTGCGTACGGTTGATTGTTAAAACAAGGTTTAGACTGCGTTACAACATTAGCACCAAAAGTGACACGTTTCACGCTTCTATTTTGAAGGCAAAGTCGCATTAGTTCCGTTTTAATTCTGGCTAATCCCGTGCATCTTAAAACGCACCGCTTCAAATGTATCTGTTCCTCCCTTAGAGGAAGAAAATCACATAGCACGGTTACATGTATTATACACAACCACGACAAGTCTGCGCAAATTTCCGATAATTTTACAAACGCGTATTTACACCTAGAATCCTGGTTTGAGGAGCGACACAAACGAGCTGCTTCGGGCTTGTCAACGTGACTGACAGCACGTCGCAGCCAATCAGGATGCTCGCAGCTCGAGGCTTCGGCCAATGCGAAACCATGCTACAGCACCGTCCACATTGACTCCGTTGCGGGAGGCTGCCTGCGGGGGATCGGCCGCGTCAAATGTCCGCCATCATCCAAAATAACACGAGGTTTTTCACCGGTTGTTTTTCAAAATGAAAGCCTGCCGGAGTCGCACAACTTGCACTATCGTCATATATTTTAAATAATCCAATAACACGGGCATTCACATAGAATTTAGGGATAATTTGTCAATAATTTACATGTACGGTGCGATTTCGCTTTGTTCCCCTTCAAATTATACTGATGTGCTGTAAGGCCATGACTGTTTTCTCATAACCACAACAAAAACAACTGTGCCAGAGCGAAAAACATTCTACACTTTGTTGTAATAGAACTTATTGGGTAATTGGCTTCATTTAAAACCCGTTCTTTTACATGTAACCGTCTACTTTGTCCCATTCTAAACTGCTCCGTATTCAGCATCGCGAACAGACTATTATTTTTTACAACGATACCGGAAGTGGGCTTGTTGAATTCCGCTGCCTTGCCCCCTGGTGGGTTTGACTAGGTAGGCCTCGGTGCATACAAATAAGCACAAAGTTTACAATAATAAAACGCATCGCTGTCTTTTCGTTCACACGGAACACAGGGGACATTTTCACGCAGAATTGTAAGAAATCCCAGAAAGCGTCCCGGCCGTGTTCCCGCTCACTTTCTGTCGGTTACCGTCACTGAGCCCCGCAGTAACACCATCGTTTCTCTGACAGATGCATATCAGTTAACTCGGTAACTTCCACCAGCTTTAATATTCACACCACCCGGCTACCGGAGGGCTAAATGTGCGGCTCACCTTGCGCTCGGTTCGGCTGCTCCTCCTCGGTCACATCGCTGCGGGTTTCCCCCCAAACGAACTGGAGCAGAAAGCGTCCATGGTCCCGTACCAGGAAGTCCGGAGGACTTGGAAAGTGTGCGGAAAGCGGAGCGGATCAGCAGCCAGGTAGCAATGCGCCGCCCGCCGGAATGAGCTGACACACCGGCGGGATGCTGCAGGTCACTAAGCACACAACAAAAGCCTCATTCAGGGCGGATTTACATCTTCATTTACACTTTATTTATGGACTTACGTCTGGATAAAGACCCCGGATCAACTCTTCTTATGGATATATAAACAAGTCAATAACAGCTCATATGGACATATTTCTGTCTGATTAAAAAAAAAGTTTCTAAAACCTAATCATTATTTTTTTATTTTATTTATTTTTTGATTAATTTCAATTAATATTTTCAAAAATAAAATATAGATATCTAGACCATATCATATTTTTTCATAGTTTAAATTTCTTTTCTTTTCTTTTTTTTAGATCGTTTGTAATCATTTAGATTTGAAAACAAACAGCAATTTTACACTTAACATTCTAAACAGCTTTTGAAAATTCCATTTGATGACATTAACTGTTTACTTGTCAGGTCCAGTGTCACCTTGCTGAACTCCACCACCACCACCACCACAACACACCGCAGAGACTTAACTGTGATAAATCCTATATCCTATACCTACATATACTGTGTATACCTCTTATATCGACATCTACACACAACCACACATATGTTCTATCTGCTCATATTACTTATATCTACTCATACTGCTGTCTATAATGTTCAAAGTGTGCGTCATCACTGTTAATGCTGTTCTTTGCCCTATGAATGGATAATCGATACTCACTGCATTTCGTTGTACCCTGTATTTGGACCCTGTGCTAAAACAATGAAGTGGATCTCATCTAATCTACGATGTGTCCCATACATAGTTTTTGTACTATTTGGTTTGAATAGCACAATATTTACTAAATAAATGTAGAATTCGAGTTTTATTGTTCTGCGTAACCGTGCGCTGTTTCCACACTAATTTCTTAGAGCTAAATAATGCAAGCAGAAATGTATTAAGAGGAATTTCCTCTCTCACTCATTATCAAATAACTTGCATCAGATTCATATCACTGTTATTATGATTCACATCTTAAAATGTTGTCTCGAAAGGTCACATGAGAACAAAGATTGTGAATGAACCCCTTGAGAGTATAATCCTGAATGAATTAACCAAATGACTGAATCAATCGAATCAAACAAGGACAGGCAAACCCACACAGGGTTAAAGCTCTATACTGACAATAATGTCACATCCAAACATCTGTCAAACCAACATTAACTAAAACAGCCTCAGGGCTGGCCAGACAGAAAACAAACTTTAAATCAGAGACGCGGACATTTCCACAGACCAGCATGTGGTTTTAGGCTTCAATTAAAGTTACTACGCACTTCAACTTTGTGGCTTCAGTTTTCACTTCGGCCTTATCTCAGCATCAACACTAACAGGTTTTTGTTGATAATTGTGTCATACAGTAGAGTTACACCACAGATGATTCACTCTAAGTCCACACATACGGCAAGAATAGATGTGTTCTGACAAATATCAGATCACATAGCAAAACGATCACAAGCTGGAGCCGACCCGATGACTCAGCAGGGAGCACGCACGCCTCATACCACGGGTCCGAATCCGACCTGTGCATTTGCTGTGCGTCATCCCCTCTCTCTGCCTTATCCTGTCCTTCCTGTCTGTCCTCTCCTCTCCCTATCACGATAGAGCGAAAATGCCAAACAACTCATCTTCACCAAACAATCAGCCGCTCTCGTCCCTCTAATAGGCACTTATGCTGGCCTACAATGTGCCTGATTATTTCAGGCCTGTTGTGAAAGCACAGCACCCCTGTCAGCGTCTCAGCCTGATTCCTCAAGTTAACACTGACCTCTGTAGGCAGAGCACAGGAGCGTTTATAAATACGAAGACTTACAATTACCATTTTAAGAACTTGAAACGCAGGCACACACTCCTGAATGTGTAGAGGTTATTAGTGGGCAGCACTGTTTATGCAGCTTTCTGTTAATAAAGAGGAGTTGCTGACTGAACATGTTATGGAAACACACACACACACACACACACGGACACACACAAACACAGGTTGTGTCGAGAGGAGTTTGGGGGTTGTTTTTTATGCTTGGGAGAAAAAAAAGTAAATGAGTGAGTGAGTGAAGAAAATGGGGGAGCGAGCAAGACAACGGCGTGTCTAAATCCTAACAATCCAGAATAGCTCCAGCGACGGTGGTAAAATATTCGGCGAATGTGCACACTGCCTTTGTTACAGCTGTGGTTTGATAAAGCAGAGAATTGACTTTACACTCGGGTCGCACATCCAGTCCAGTCAGACATTGATTTATTCATTTGCTGCTTGTTGTGTTCATTTGTTGGCCACGCCAGTCAGTTGTCAAGGACGCACGGCTCCGCTGAATCAGAACATAAATCCAAAGCGTGGAAGTCACAAACAAGCAACAGATTTCAATAGAGCTGTGCTGTGAAATCAATAAAGCCCAACAGGCTGCCGTGGTGTGTTTAGGAACACGGATCAGTGATGGAGAGCAACATCACAGGCTGTGATTAATCAGCTGACAGCGGTGTAATGCCTTCTACAGGTGTGTGTTATGGCCTGTTTGTTAGCCTAACGTGTCACGTGACCGTGTTAAAGCGAACAATGACAAACACGCCTCCTCCTGCAGTTAACTGTTGATTTCACGGTCTATTAAGTTGCTGATTGTGGCGGCGATGTCTGCGGCAAATCCTACATCAGTTACACCTACAGTACTCGACACGCTGTGAGTACACACTGTGCTGACACAAACATTTTAGCAGAAGTTCTTCGACCTACTGAAAGCAGAGGCAGCCAAACAGACACGCAAGTTCATACGAGGACAACTCATGTATTCAAAATGTACGGAGTATTGTAAATATTAAAATGTACCTTAAGAGTCAAGAGTCGGGCGTACTCAACATGAATAAATGCACTCGATACAATATTTCAATTTCATACAGGTATGTACATGTTTGAGAGCCATGACTTACAGCTCTAATGGCAGCATAATGGACGTTTTAAAGAGCATCTAAACGTACCGATTCCTGTCTGTGCCCTCATTCTGATACTGTTATCTTAGCTCTCCTGAAACATCACTTAAAATGGCAAAGCTCCAAAAAGTCCAAAGGGTGTTTCACAGGTATATTTGGAATCAAACACACACACACACACACACACACACACACACACGATCAAACTCCCAACAGAGATGATGGTAAGATCCGGCACACCCAAACATCAATGAGGCATTATGCAAACAGTCTCAAACCTCAGCAAAGAGTGTACGCATTTTGAGGTACTTTCGTTTTACTATTTTATGCATCTTTCTACTTCATTCCAGACGGAAATATTTTACTCCGTGGCATATATCTGACAGTTTTTGTTACGTTTCAGATTAAGGCTGATGGTACCAAATGCTAAATCTCCAATTTTGCTTTCTTTTAGACTCAGTTCCTGATTCATGTTAGTCCAACAACAAGTGAACACCGTGACAGGGATAATTCTACACAAACAAGTACTTCGAGTATAAGAGTACATTTAACCACAAAGAAAGGGAGAGAAAAAGTGAGCGAGCTTTCATTTTCTAGCCTCCACAAGATGGCAGCATTACACCATTTACATGTGGGAAAAAAAAATACACGTTTACAAATGTAAAGACCTTCAGTGTTTTCACATCTCTCTTCACACTCACAAGATGAATAATAAGAGGAACATTTCAGTGAATGTTGAGTCTAACGAAGAGAGTGAGGCACTTCAAAGGAGGCGGAGAAGATGACGGGAAATATGAAGATAAATAAACAAAAAAACTGACAGGCTTCCCTTTGATCAACACTCATTTAATTACCTGAATAGCAAACACTCACTTTTTTTTAGAATTTGACCTCTTCTTTCTCTGCGTCATTGTGAGTCCCAGGGAGAGTGTTCACGTATAAAAATAAGTCTCGCTTTTGCCCGATGAAATGTAAATTGATATGAATAATATTGCGGCTATGAAACAAAGAATGTCATGATAATAATGTCAAGTTGTAACGGAGGAGTACACTGTCTGCAGTATTACAATGGTTCTAATTTGGTGCAAATATGGTGGACAGCCGTTGTTTTTTCATCTGTACTCCTCACTGAGTTTAGCTTCCATTTAAATTTAAGATCACCAAATTTCTAAATCAGTATTTTTATTTTTGTAGAAACAAATAAAAACTTGCATTTCCTCATAACACATACGTTCAAAGCTTTACATTTAAACCCTGCCTGACATGAATCCTGAAACTGAGGTAACCAAACACTTGCTCCACTAAAGTTTTATTTTAAATTCTGACGGAAAGCCAGAATTTCTAAATATACAGAATATATTGGGATAGATTCTGGATTATGTTTGTCTCTAAATTTAATTTAAGTTGATTTTAGGAGGTGTTTAGTTGTGTTATCTCGGACTTATTGCAAATTGTAATGTTCTATTATCAAACACAGTAGCATAAAACAGACATTTTCACCACCTCAAATATCCATCTTAAAATTTGTTAATTTCCCTTCGTACAGAGTCACTAATGCATATTTTAATTTAATTTAGCCCAACCATTCATTACCTTTTGTAAATCGCAGAGAAACTATCAAGACCTAAAGTAATGAGGCTTAATAACTGAACAGACAAAGAGCGACTAAACTCCCTTTGAGTGTCTAGTTTGTTTATAGCAGCGCGACTCCTACCTGTAATCCGCCATCTTGTCACGGCATTATTTAGTCTAATTTAATTACTTTTTACACGGACAGTTCTAAAATGAGAATAATCTTTGGAAATGTCAGTACTCACCGCACCTCCAAGTAAAAAACAAGCAATTTCTCATTCTTTTCTTGCGAGTCCCGGTGAAATTCAACTTGATTGGGCCTTAATGACACAAACAAATCCAAACAGGAAGTTGTACACCGGAAGTTGATTTTACGGGAAGTTTGTCACTCCAAATCGGCTCGTGCAGTTAAAATATCTAAAAAATAATGT
>OMNV01026702.1:8498-25327 GCA_900303265.1 Brotula barbata | reverse complement strand
CCAAATGTAGATACAATTTCACATTTACTTTCTTTCTTTTTTCCATTTTCATCCCAGTCTCTCTTTCATAAAGGTATCTGCCAACTTCCTATTGTTGGTTTCTAATGCACATTTTTGGCCGGAGCTGAATTTAAAGGTTCAATTTGACACCAGCGGTGTAAAAACCACGTGGATGTCTGAGAATAGCTAATGAATGTTCTGTAACCGCAGAAAAAAAAAATGGGATAACAGGAAATTAATTGTTAAGGGAAATGAAGTCCATCTTTTCTGGAAAAGGCAAATAGGATGCACATTATGCTAAAATTAACCCCATTCTGTATTCATGTGAAAGAGGAGCAGCAGAAATAATAGCCCTGTCACAAAAATTATAACTGTAGCTTGTAATCACTACATATGTAACACATTTTAATCCCGTCTAAAGGCATAAATTTAGATTCCTATTATTCCTCCAACATTCTTCTGCACCTGTATAAGTATCCTTGTATACTTAATCCAGTGTGGGATTGAGCCTATGTACTGAGAGCCACATACACACACATCTCATCAGATTTCTTTACCGTTTTAATTGATTATTATTTGTTGTCGACTTTGAATAGTTTGCAAACTACGTTACATCTTTCATAATGTCCAAACTATGTATAGAAATGATCAAAATGCACGAGTGAGACGAGGATGTCTATAAGCGGCCTGTAAACACTTCTGGCAAGCCGTGGCTTGAATTTAGACAGATTTTCCCAGAATGCAATCTGATAATTTGGTATCTGCAAACTTCACGTGACTAAAATTTAAAGTCAAACTCTAACGTATGTGAAGATGGACCCGGTGGTACCCAGAGTTCAACAGGTGGCTCCCAATGGATGGATTAATCTACGGTATGATCAATAATCTCATAGATTGAAAGTGTATTCAGGCCTGATATGCCCAGACGGGGACACAAAACAAACACGGCATGCCAAATATGTACAGAGATGGAGTCAGCACATATGGGGAAGCCGATCCTTACTTAATATTTATGAAGCTGGAAACAATATGAATCGACAGAGATAACTCTGTCGATTCATATTGATATTCATATTTATTATTATTATAATAGACTTATGTCTATTATTAGAGGACGGTATATTATTCTGTGACTCTCTCTCTCTCCCCTCCTTTCGCTCTAACTTCCTTTCTTCACCTCCTCCTCTTACGCTATCTTTGTACTCTCCCTTCCTTCCCCTTCTCTCATCTCTCCTTCCCTTTTTGACTTTCATTCCCTTTCTCCTCCTTTCTTCAGTGCTTTCTATTCACTTGTCCCTTTGTGGAAGTATAGTACCACACGCTGAAACTTCACACGCTTAAGGACACACACACACGCACAGCCTATGAGGGTACCCACAATTATTAGGAAAGAAAATAGCAGAATTCATGAAGAGAACTGAGCGATGGGGCTCCCAGTTAGGGAGGTCAGGTGACCACCGGGAGGAACGGGGAAATAGAAAGACGGCTCGACTTGAATGAACAGATGATCTCGCCCTCTCTCGCTCTCTCTCCTGAAGTAATTAATTCTGTCCTCCTCAGGGCTTCTCAATGCATCAGCTCCTTTGAATCAACAGCTTTGAGACGTTCAAGTCCTCATACCTGAGTGGGTTATTACACCTCTGCTTTTTTAGTCCGATTCTTGGAGATGACTTGAGGTCTGACTGTCATTAGGTGGCGCTCTTGACTCTACGTCTGCTGGCAATGCGGATATCAAACATCCAGTTTTGGTTTTAATAATCTAAGAATCGGGTCCACACGGTTAAGTTTACATTATGTACATCTTCAACATATATGCCCCCAAAAAATACAGGACTTCCCTTTTATTATCATAGGTCCAAAACTCAGGTTAACCGTTTTTGTACTTGAATGTAAAATATTTACCCATAAAACGTGGCATATCCGTGACCTAAAAGGAATTATGATACAATTCACCTCCATAAAATGCTAACGGACGTCCTATTTTAGGATAACGTTGACCTTCAAAAGATTTTAAAATACATAAAAAAATATGCTGAAATATTAATGTGTCTTGTACTTGTAGCTGCGGTACTGCAAGTGTGTCCATGTGTGTGAGTGTGTGTGTGTGAGTGTGTCAGGGGCTAGAAGTCACCAAATTAATGAATTTCTGGCTGGCAAGCTGGTCACACAGAAGCTACCAGACTCTGGCGCACGCACACACATATGTTTACCTGGACTTGGAATTTGGTTTTGCCCTTTTTGGGGGTGAAATGAGGGATGAAAAAGATGGGCGAGGTTATAGAGGACACAGGAGACGTCCGAAAAAAAAATAGGAAATATGCAACAGAACAGTCAGTAAGTCAAATGGCCATTAGAAAGTCATTAGCTTAGCTTCAGCTAAATGTTAAATCATATCATAATATGGACATAAAGTTGAATTTACAGCAATGCTTTGAATGTTTAATCAATTGTTTGGTAAAATTTTATGGTTTTTTTTGTACCAAAACATACAAAATATTCAACGCACTGTTTGAGTTAGCATCATACTAGCATCCATTAGACTTTTTTCCCTCCACTGCTGACATTTCCAGCTTTTTGTTTAGCCAAACACATTCATATCTTCTGGTCCAGCAAGGAAAACTTTTACTTCTTTGCATCGTAAAATCAACAAGTAATCAACAAGTAATCAACAATCAACAAGTGATCATGATATGACGTCGCCTCAGACAAATGTCAACTCTTTCCTCACTCTCTCTTCTTCTTCTTGTTTCTCCATATCTCTCAGGTTTTGGTTTTTTTTGTCCTAATTACCCACATAAGAAGGAAACATTTAATACTTGTGTATTCCCCTGGCCCCTGATGAAACGGTAATGTCTCATTTTGAAGTGTACGTATTTCTCCAGGTTTTTTCGTGGATTTCTAACTCTCTCTTTGGATTTCCTCTCTTTAAATTAGTGATCAAAAGCCGCAATTACCATTCGGACATTTGTCTGAGGGTCCGTTTCAATACTTGGTGAGACGTCGACTTACACGTCATTTCGTGGTATTTGCATTGTTAGAACTAAGGCAGTTTCAATGCATTTGATCCTTAATCAATGCAGCTGAGCTTTCGTGAAAATTGTCATCCAAAGATCGAGGACAAAGTCTGAGCCACATAATGCAGAATGTTTCAACCACACAGAGAACAGGAGGCTCAATGGGAGTCCTACAGGACACATCGTCACGGTCCTTATGTCCTAGGTTTTGTCTTAATCCTCCAGAGTCACGGTCAAAATTCACACTGTATCCGACAAAAGCCGATGAGACCAGAAACCGTCTGGAACAAATATGTCATTTGGTGGTCAGGATGTTTGGCTCCCTCCTCCCTTTTCTACACACTGGTGTTTCAAGTAGGACAAGAAAAAAGTCAAAGTGAGCCAGAACGGATCCACACACACACACACATACACACACACACACACACACACACACACACACACACACACACACACCAGGCTGTTTGTCTTGGAGATTATTTGAACAAAGTGGCAGTGGTAAAGACAGAAACGAGCCCAGGATGGATCAAAGGTAAACACTCATTCTGTTCACAGCCTTCTGTTCTCACTTCCTGTTTGAAAAGTGCTAAGTAGATCGTGGCCTCGGTCAATAAACACAATTTGGTGTCTCATCTCTCACTTTTGATGACTGCTTACCCATTATATCAACTCTGTATCCACACAACAGTTTACTTTTTATGTCACTGAGCTCACACACTCTGACTGAGTGTAACCTTTCCTAATATTTCTCCTCAGATAGAGTGTTTATGTGGGAGGAATCGAGTTCAGAGGTGAGACCTGAACACCGCCTGAGGACAAACGACACTGATAAAAAGCGGATGCACTCGTCTCTGACAGGATGATTCATAAAGTTTTAACAACTAATCAGCTAGAAATGACTGTGTTACCATCTACTATTAAGTACATTAGAAACACTTTAATTAAAACTTAAATACAGAACAATCTGACTTTCAGCACTGTAAGGAAAGGGAAAGATGGGGAAGGATGTCTGGTGTTCGTGTTGTGGACACTTTCCAGCTTCATCTGTGTGTGTGTGTGTGTGTGTGCGCTCTCCTAATGAAGGATCGGGCTGCCAAGCTCTCTCTATCTTCCATCCCTGTCAATGTCTCATTATCTCCTTTCTGTGAGGTGAAGGACAGAGTTTGGTGTCCTTGCCCAGGTCAGGACCCCTCAGCCTGGGTCTGGTCTAATCCCTTCCACTCCAAATTTTTTGCTGTTGGCCCGACTTAGATTTTGGCAAGATGACCGAGAGAAATAACACAACCGAGACCAAAACATCCATCAATCCACCTGCAAACCAATGACTGCCTCCACTTCTTCATCATCCTTCAATCCACGCATCTCTGATCATCACTCGGTCCATCATCCATCATCATCCTCATCCATCCGCTAGAATTAAGTCCATCGGACATTGGAGCGGTCGTCCGTCTATCAGTTAGTCAGTCAATTACACACTCATCCATCCATTTAGCGAGAGCTCAATCTGGATGATGTAATCAGTCGGGTCGGGTCATGTGAATAATGAAGAGGAAGAGTCATGACTCGAATGTCTTCCCCCTGCGGTTCCAATCATCACTCCTCTGATTATTCCACCTAAAACCGCTCGTCTTCCCGTTCTTATCTTATCTTCTGGACATGCAGATTACCGTGGATCGCTGTGTTTGTTTGTGTTTGTTGTTTGTTATTGCTATGATCGTTTCTCCACATTAGAATGGAAACAAATGTTGAGCAGGGACTCAAACTTCTTTTCCGTCAGCATATCACCGACTGCAGATGTTTTTAAGCACATGTTCGACTCATTTGCAGCACAGCTTAGGACTCCGTTTTCACCCGGCGATGCCATAAATTGTTGCTACTTTCCAGACGTTGAAACACAGTTTGCTCGTCAGTTTGATATCTTGACAACTGAGTGCATGCGGCACAACATTGGGAGGAGAGGCGCAAACACAACAGAGGTATATTCAAATGCGGCACTGTTGGGTTTTTTGGTGGAAACTGGGTCTTTGACTTCCACTGAAAATAGACGTCTCAGGACTCGGAGACTGTTTTTAGTGGGAAATAGCACAAACATCGCATCAGCAAAATGAATAAATAAATAAATAAATAAAATGTTATGAGGGAGCGAGCGAGCGTGCGTCACCATTTTGAATTGACAATGCAAGATTTCATCATGATTCTGTCTGAGGAGCCTTTTGTGGAGCTGCACTTCTCCTCTGGAATCCATCATGTGAGACGGTGACCGACTCAGATAGTTAACGGTTTTGCGAGGGGGAAATAAAAATGATCAATCATTTCATTTCTCTGATTTATATTACGCTCCACGCTTTGGCCTTTTGAACGTAACACGCGGGCACCGATAGGCTGACATGCGCTGGATGGAGCAGGCGAACTCGGGACGTCGTCTCGCTGCTTTTTGACGGCCGTTGTGATTAAAATACAGTACAATAATCTTTTACTGTGTTATCTGAAAGTTTCATCTGCTATCAAGCAACTATAAGAACTGGTTGTAACGCACAAAACAAAATATTTGTTAGGAAAAAGTGTCAAAATCTGTGATAATCTCAGCTCTAATTCATTTTCAAACTATATGTTGCATCTTATATTGAAGTTGATAAGATTATAATCGGATTTTCATTTAGAGATGAAATTGATTGCTTCATCCTGGACGCTTGTGTTACTTTACATTGCTTTTTTCCTGATTTCTCTGTATATTTATGTATTATTTATCATGATCCACACCAACGCAGCTCAACTCTGAAAACTCCCAACTTTCCTCCTGTATCGTTCCACTTAGCCACTCTCCCCGACGTCGAATCAGGGCCCTAAAAATGACCAAATTTTCAACAGGGTCCCTCTTGTCCAGTATAGCGGGCTGAAGTCGTGCCGGAGCTGGCGGATGAAGAGGGCCCTCGACTGCTGTAGGTATCGTGGTGCAGCCTATTGTGTAAATAGAACAACTCCACGCTGTTACACAAGCACAACTCTTAGAGTGGAAATGGGGGATAAATCTGGCAGCTCTGCTTGTGTAAGTAAGCAAATGAAACGGCCCTGTCCTGAATTTATCTCCCACTTCCTGTTTGCTTACTTCCATCCTCCAACAAAGACGATCCTTTCTGTCAGAATGCATAACTTTTAGCCCGTACCGTCATCACATGGGTCCATGGCTTTAAAGTCATACCACATGTTTCAAACGCTCCCATGACTCCACGATCAGTTGGATTACTCTTCAGTTGGATTAATCAGTTGGACTGTACTTTCTCTACTCCTCTGCACTCTTATTTGCTATTTGAAGCACCCAGATTCTCCCAATGGAAACATTAAAGTTTCATCTTTGTCCTTTAACTTTATTTCACTCTCTGACCGCTCACATTGTCTCCTGTGTGTGTAAAATATTTCATGAACCTTGGTGCATGATAATGCATTATACATGTCTTTTTTCATTTCTTTTAAACTCCAGGATTTTTCTTAATAATGCACATCTCCATAAATTACATTCTTATTCCTCCTCCTGCTGCTAAACGTCCAAAGACGGGAGAACTTACACGGATCTGAGCGACCGGGGCCACAGGAGGTAAGGCTGTGATTTTCTTGAACATTTCTACAGGACTCAGATGTCTTTAGGAGATGTAATCATGCAATGCAAACACATTTGGCAGATTTTGGAGGATTGGAGCTGTATGGCGACATAATCACATGCACACACACATTGGGAAACTGTTCACACAGTCATGATCCCCCGGAAACGTTTTATATGCACATGTTTAGAGGAGAATTTGCTTTGGACTTGGAGAGCTAAACATTTGCGTTACACTGCTCCCATCCACAAACAGTGTGTTTACTTTCACCTGGCTGTAAAAGTGCATTTTCATCTGACTATCAGATGTGTGAACGGTTTTTGCTTCATACATAAAATTCTTTTTTTTTGTACTTGCTGTGTGCTATTTCCCCAAATTTGTCATATAATTGCAGCATTATGAGCATCTCTGAAGACATTACCAAAATATCTGTGTGTCTGTTCGTACCCAAGGTATGATTTGCTGAAAAAGGAGAAAAAGACAAAAGAAAAAGGGAGGGGCAGAAAAAAAGGAAGTACGGTAAGTCGGGAAGTGACGGAGGGAAGGCAAAAATGTGAGAGGAGAGCAGCAGGAAGGAGGAAGGAATGGGAAGAGAGACATGAACAGTGTAGAGTAACTGAGTAAATGTACTTAGTTACATCTGCTTTGATCTGATAGTCAGCTGAGGAGGATCAAAGTGGCTTTTTGTTATCTGTGCTCATATTATTTCATGTTATTGGTGTAGTTTTATCTGACACGAGCTGATAAATTTTGCCTGGAAACATGAAACAGTTTGACGCTCGACAGCAAGGAGAGAAAAAAAAGAAAAACACTTTGTGCTTGATCAGGGGAAAGAGGTGAGAAGGGAAAGAGTGGTATGGCCCTGGGGGAAGAGGAAGAGGAGGAAAGAGGAAGGGAGGGAGGGTGAGGGAGGATGACACAGAGAGCGAGAGAGAGATGGGTCGTTGGAAGGGGAAAAAGCTACAAAAAGTGGCAATTTTGCACTTGTGTGTTCCCTTGTGTGTGTGTGTGTGTGTGTGTGTGTGTGTGTGTGTGCGTGTCCTTGCATGTTAATGCCGGTCTCTTGAAACCTTAACAAAGACCCGACCATTCAAGCGCTGATTCTTTGACAACTCTTCCTTTTCTGTTTTCCCTCTGCTCCTTTTCTGTCGTTGTGGCCGTCTGTTTCATTCACGCAATCTTCCTCTCCCACACACACACGTGCACACACACACACACACACACACACACACACACACACACACTGCAACATTTACCACAGGTTAAAGTCCATGCTTCCCTGAGGATTGAATGCTGACCTCTCTCACTCATCGACTCTTTACTTTACATTCCTTTTCTCTCTCTCTCTCTCTCTCTCTCTCTCTCTCTCTCTCTGCCTCCCTCTGCCTCTCCCTCTCTTCTCTCCATGCGTTATTGATCGCTCCTATGATTCTTTAATCAGCCAAGACCTTTTTCCTCTCCTCCCAGGGGTAGAACACATTAACCATTTAAATCACCACTGCCGAACATCATTTGTGTCACTTACTCTGGCTGAAATGTGTGTTATTATTCATACGGAATTTAGCCCCTCCTCCACCTGATCCACACACACACACACACACACACACAGTCATAAATATTGCTTATTATGTGTTTGTGATATTACTTTTCAGTTACTATAATGGCGTTGCTTCATATTGTCTTTAGCCTCCCAAAATTTGTAATTACGTCCAGTAAAGTACTGAATTACAGTGTATTTATTTTAATCTCGCAGATTAGGATAAAATTTGAATTCATTATCTGAGAGTGAGAGTTACACTTCATAACATCAAGGTAATTTCATTCAAGCAGTAGGTGTTGCTGTATACTTAGTTTCAATTGAGTCTGATATCGATGAAAGTGACCACGTATTTTACTACACACACAACTCAAACCACTGCTTGTAAATACATGTAATTTATCATCTTTCCTCCAAGATTTGAAATGTGTTAAACCCTACGGAAGACGAATATGGCAAAGTAAATAACAAAAAAAAAAAAAAAAGGAACATTCGGTGAAAAAAGTCAGAATTGTGACTTTTTCTCTCTCTTTCTTTACTTGGCCCTAATCCTCCTCTGTTAATACCAAACTTATGTCACATCAAAGACTTTGGCCTTAGGAAGGCTGCTGTGCTGCATCGCTCCTGAAATAGGAGACAGATTAGTATTTTGAAAACAAATTAGCAAGATTTTACCAAGAAGATGTTGGAGCTGAAAAGGTAGAAGAACAAACAAACTTCCTTCACTTTGACACTTTGAGTCCCACAGACAGTATATAAAAGTAAGAGACTGATCAATGATTCCCTTTACTTGTGGAGTTATTTCGGACAGCCTGGACATAATTTCCACGTAAGAACCTTCATCTGAGTCAACCCGTACAGGAAGGCCACATTTAAAGCTCCATGACGCAGATCTTTGGAATTGGAGCAGTACTTTATCCTTTCCGGACGCCCACTCTGTGAGGCATCTTTTCCGCTTTTTTTATTTGCTACAATCTTCACGTCGGCTCACAGTTAAAAGCTCAGACCTGGCAGCCTGTAATGTGTTTTTGGGAGTGTGATATTGAGCTGTGGACTCATGAATGTGTGTTCTTTACACCTATTTATGCTTCCGATAGGCCTCTGTGCCCTGATGTTTGCACATTCAGAACCATGGACAGCACCCAGACACGCAGCATGGCCAAGCCGTGCCGCTATCTTTCATCAATCTTGCTAATTGAGCATTCGTAACCTCCACAAACAATCTTTTCTTCATCAGAACGCCCTCCCACTGCTGTATTGAAGTATGAGCATCCACCAGATACCCACTAAAGCATCAACAAACATGTATGTTTCTTCACTATACAGTACTTCTACTGGTCATGGATTTTTTTCCCCCCCTACTTGTTTCCTCTAGATTTCTGTTTCTCTAGCCTTGTTCACTCTCTGTCTCTCCCCGGAGAGCGGAACAAGTCAGAGCAGGGAACGAGGAAGATGAAGAGGAAGACATGGAGGCATGTCTGCACGTGAGTGTCCTGATGCCCTCAACCATGGGAAAAAGAAGCAAGAAGGAGAAAAGAAAAAGAACTGGCAGCAAGACAGACCCAGGGGAGGAAAATGGACAGAGAGAAGAGAGCGAGAAAGAGATGGGGGGAGAGAGAGAGAGAGGGAGAGGGAGAGAGAGGGAGTTGTTTGTAGCCCCTTTCCTTTGTTCCTTCTGCCTTTCTCCCCAAATCATCCGTGACTCCGTCTTGCATGTCCCACGTGTGTCTGTGTGTGCGCTCCTGTGCGTATGTACCACTTGCACCCCACTCGATCCCACATTAATTATAATGAGATTGGTTATTGATCACACACCCGCTCGCGGTATTGATCCAGCGTGTGCAGTCTGGTAGAGGGTCGTGAAATACTTCAGCACAGTCTGAAGGCAAAGAGGGAGGGAACGGGGACGTAGAACCGAACCATATGGTCGCAGCCCAGAGACAGATGAGTGTGTCGAGTGTAACAACCCTCAGTTTTACAGGGTGTTTTCTATATATGGGTCTCTCATTTAGCCACATCATCACCTCTGTTAGAAACACAAAAGATCCTTACTTTTCTCACTCAAAATGCCATATTTTCATTCTAAAAAGTTATAAATGGTCACCCGTCCGAGTTAAAAGTATCAAAAGAAATCTTGAATGGCAGTAATGTTCCTTTAATTACACCTAGGATGACGTGTAAGAGCTTTGAAAGTGAACGACAGGACTAGTGGTGTATAGAATTAGTACAAACAGAATTAAAGGTTTGATTTATTGTCACGTAGCAGGATGAGGAAAATCAAACCACACAAATATCAGCCAAATACTGGAGTGAGGAAGAGATGATGCCTTCAGGTGAACTGAACTAAATGACATTATTTCAATTATTTCATTCCTTTATTTATTATTACCAAATCTTATAAATATAATTCAAAGACTCTCATTATTTCACTGCTATGAATAAACGCTCATTCGAATTCAAGAAAAATGGCCAAAAATTTCCAAACGTGATGATACTCAACACAAAGAGAACGAAGAGTTTTGGGAGAAAATAAGAGTTACTTTTTTAAACATAATTTATGCAGAAATTATGAGTTTATTTTATGAATTGTGGTCGACTCAATTCTTAATCGTCTGTTAAATTGATCCTGTTTGCCTTAAAACAGCACAAATCGATGCCTCCGTGCGTGCTGCACGCGTGGTTTTGTGTCTCTGATGCGTTCCGCCGTGATTTATCCGCCGTTGTACGCAGAACCACAGTACATCACAGCACATCGCTTACAAGCATTCTGGCCCTGGAAAAGGTTCGCTTATGCCAGCAATAATCCTCGCCCCTGGAGTAAAACTGGCACTTTCATTTACAATCAAAGTTTCCAAAAGCTCATTTCCTGTGTATGAACCTGACTGAGAAATATGAGTGGGAAACATTTCTATTCAGAGAGGCTCCAGATTGTGCCTTCAAAGCCTAACAGCCATTTCACCGACAATACAGCCGTGTATGTGCGAGTGGGATGAGATGGCAATAAACACAACAGCTTGATGGCCTTCTAGTGTTGGCAAGGCCTCCGTTCATCTACATCTTGTTTCAAAAGTTCACAGCTTGACTCTGATTTCTGCCTCATTACACTGTGAACTGAGAGAGGAGGCTTTCCTTGCTGCGTGTGTGTGTGTGTGTGTGTGACATGTGAGATGAATGTCTCTGCTTCCAAAGGACTCCACTCTCTCTCTCTATCTCTCTCACTGGGTCTCTGACGGGCGCACACATATGCAAAACATGCAAATGCAACCTTGTTTCAGAGAAAAAGAGAGAGGGAGAGGGAGCGAGTGAAGGAGAGAGAGAGAGGGGGAATGTGAAACATTTTGGTCAAATCTATTCATGTTTTAATCTTATTAAGCTTTAAAGAAATCACAAAATTTGCTTGTACACCGTAGATACATATATTAATTGCAATGGTTACACAATACGCGCACGCACACACTCACACACACATTCCCTCCCTCGGTAGAATCTCATTAGATGACATTACTGTTAATCAAATGGGATTATTTCAAATGGGGTTACGTAACAATTTGTCTACACGCAAGGCTTTAAATGGATTATAATCACACACGCACACACACACACTCAGGTGAAGATGTACACTCGGACTGATGAATTCACTGCTCTAACTGTAAGGCCCACATGCAGACTCCCACTGTCACCGTTTCACTTTCACTGGCCTGCATCCGGGCTGTAGTCTGGGTGTTTGCTACTCGCTACATTAACGTCACCGCATTATAACTTATTTTAGCTCGGGGATACATATTAATGAGCTCCACAATGTACCTGCATCATAATATTACCACCGGTGTGAAGAGGCAAAAACACATCGCTTCTCCTGCGCTCCTGTGGGAACGCAGGTCTTTTAGGTGAGTGCTGCTCTTGTTGCTGTTAATAAATATGCTTTCAAAGAGCAGTGAGAGCCAATTATTACTCCTACGCCGCTGTTTTAATACGGCAAAATATGCTAATACCCCAGACTGCTTTGTTGCCACTGAAAGACGGTACGCCGGCTTCACCGTCGGCCTGTCAGGCTGGGAGTTGTTTTTGCCCCGAGCGAGGTCCAGCAGAGAGAAACCAAACAACTGATTCAGTGGAACGCGTGACAAGTTTTGTTCCTCAAAGAAAAACTACATTTGGCATGGAGCCAGTTAGCAGGATAAATGATGCTTTCTATCCGTCCTCTCACTCTCTGCCGGTGTTGGATGGTACAGGACACCCATTCCCACAAAGTTAAAGCGACCTGGACGGCTGCGGCGAGGTGGGATTATGGATCGCTGTCTTTGTCTGTGGGGGTCTTCGCTTGGATTATGGACGGTAATGCGCACAGGAGCGGCGGAGTAACACGTGGTGGAACCGTCCTCATCGCTCCCCCGTCGGTCCCACCGCGCACTGACAGCACCGCTAAATCTCTCGGGAGATGTTATCTTGGTCGTTTGACTCGACAGTGACAGGGTCTTCCTCTTTGTCAAAGACGGTGTAACTGCTGGATCTGTCATGTGACTCGCCGCTGTCCTTGCCGTCACTCTGCTGAAGTTCAGGGTAGCTTATGCAGCGTCCACGCCGTCGATGATATTGAAAATCCATTAATATACTGATAATTTTCATTATTAATGAAGTATTCAAGTAAAGTATTCTATATTTGTACTATTTCTATATTTCAAACTAATCTGACTGATCCGATCTGTTTGGGTGAGAGCGAGATTAGAGAGAGAGAACTGATAACAAGCGGCTTTTTGACGCTAAAATACATACGATCTACACTTAACTACAAATGACGATTGCCCTTGATCCTCCCGTCTTCGTCTTCCTCTCTCCAGGCCTCGGTCCAACATGGCCATGTGTCTGACCTGAAGTCATAAAGTGAGCTAATCTGGGTCGTCCGCTGACCTCAGGGTGGACAACATGGATGGTACCTCTGAGGAACAAAACCGTCTCAATTTGGACTTCTAAAAATATCCCATTGTCGGAGCGTGTGTGTGTTTAAATGTCAGCTCTACCTGCTGGCTGTGGACTTCATCCTGCCGCTGAATGTCTGAGACTTTTCCTGCTGCTTTGTTGTCAACTGTGTCATTTAAGAACCCCCCCCCCTCCAAAGTCTGTGTTTCCTCCATTAGACTGTAGCGAGCTTTCACTTTCAATGCCACGGAGCAGCGTCAGACTTTTATTTTCCTCCTTTGACGAGCAGATAAAATAGATAAATAGTAAATAATAGAACATTAGATGTTTCACGGTTTCATCACTTCTTTCATCTGCAAGCAAACGGGGAACTAAGACATAGAAACTAAATGACTTCGTTCCTTCCTTCCTTCCTTTCTTCCTTCCTTCCTTCCTTCCTTCCTTGCTCCCTTCCCTTCCCCTACATGACACATTCTGTGGGGACCAAGGAACATTTCTTAAAGGAGTTTTCCAAAATCACACCTGTCAGGGAACAAAGTACTTCAAAAAAGTTCCTACAAATTCCTCCAGACTTCACCGCAACAACTAAAGAAGAGCAAATCATTTCTGTATATGTATTTTATTTCTCATCTTTTTTTTCTTTCTCTATTTTTGAAGGCACAGAGCTTAGCCTTTACGGTCAGGCTAATAGAACCTTAAATAGAGAGCCAGAGAGAGAGACAGAGATTTTGGACACACATGATTACACTGCACATCCACGACGTGAGTCTATGTGATCCCCAGCAGGCAGCGTCGTGGTCACCAGAGGATTTGTATTATTCATGCAAACAATCACTGCGCAGACATTTAACGTGCGCTGAACAAACGGAAGCGAAGGCGGCGACCATTCCCTGGGCGGCAGGAAGTCACAACAAGTGCTTTGATAGAACGACTTGAGTGGCATTCAAAGACACAAACACTGGATTTTGTCAGTGTCGCTCGAGCCTCGGTGCACGCAGAATACAAACGTATCGCAGAGGACGCACCGGAACACGGACGGATCAAAGAGTTACATGTTAAAGGGTAAAATCTGTGCTGAGTGTGTGTGTGTGTGTTTTAACATACGCACTCACTTAGACGTCCCTCTGATGGCCCCGACTGTAGAGTCCCCCAGTCATGGCAGTTGCATAAATGTTTGATACTTCCTGACACGTTTAATATTGAACAGTTGTACGCTGCCGCAAACAGAGAAATGCACATTGTCCCCGCATTTACTGTCCACAGCAGCCAAGGACGGGGACATACACATCCCCGCTCTGGACACATGAGATTTTCATGTCCCGTGAGCTCTACGTTGAGCACGAAAAGGACTTTTTAGGTCTACGTTAAGAGGCACTCAGCAGCACGTGGCTCAACTCTCCATCTTTTATGGCACCTAAACGCACTGTTGTGTGAAAATGATGTGGACCGAAACGTTCGTCACGCGGAGGCTCTCGGCGGCGTGGAAGTGCTAATCTGTCAGCGCTGTCGGGGAAATTCGACGAGAACACAAAGTCTTAATCCGCTCTGAGGTTTGGCTGGGATCACATTTTAAGAAGTGATCGTCTGTTTCCTCGTTTTAGCCATCTGGAGTCTGGAGTCATATTTGTTATTACACTTTAAATTTCATTTGGATTTTTCTTTTTCTTTTTTTTTGAAATGCCTCAAAAACTGTTAATAAGTAGACTTTTCTTTATTATTCACTTTTTTTAACCCATTAAAAGCTGAAGTAACCAACAATGGAGCCACCGAACATCAGAGTTTTAGTTTGGAAAGATACAAATATAGATTGTGGTGCATTCTGGGTAACTCTGTGTTCAATGGTACTAAATGCATCCACAATGAAGAGGAATTGAAATAAAGGGAAATTAAAGATATCATAGCTAAAAAGTACGAGTTATGTTATGTAATTTAAGATAACGGGTGTGAACTTACTGCTGATTTACTTTGTGTGTGTGTGTGTATGTGATCTTTAGGTGATGATAACATATATGAACTTCGGCTGTCTTTTATAAGGTTAGGATTCTGTCTCTTAACCTGATTTTATCTCATTTTACTTTATTTAAAGTATTTGTACCTAAATTTTATTTCATTTTATCTAAGAATTTTCATATGAATGTTTTTGAGAGACTTTTATGATCACGTGTTTTACACAAAGCACACGATATCATCTCATTTTCTTGATGTAAAGAACTCTGAGTAGCATTTCATACACAGAAGTTATTATAAAGTTATTATTCTTATAATAAGATAACAAATAAGAATATACAGGTTTGACTGCACATTGACTGAGACAAATGCAGGAACTAACATGCAAATTTTGCTGTTTTCATAATGTGAACATTTGTTAGCGTTAGTGAATCAAAGAGTTCTCATTGAATAATTTACAACCGTGTCACCCTGGATTATAATCCTGTCCAATCACTTTCAGCACCATATGTTTCCCAGCCTGAATGCATCACGGATCGCCATATGGGATCTCGGCCTCCAAACGGCTCCTCCTCCAAGCCAGCCAACATGGAGGGAGATGAAGACTTTATTTACACTCTGTGAGCGCCGGTGAGGGGCAGTTGGAGGAGCTTGTTAAGGAGAGCGCAGGAACGTCTTTAACCTTCACAGCTGCACACATCTGGTGGAATCTCAGTCATGTTAGAGGACACGACAGAGAGCCGAGTACCTGGGTTTGACACGGGGACTTTTTGGTTTGCGGAGCACGTGTCAAAATACGCCGATTCAATCAGGGAGGGCTCAAAAAAGGACACACACACGCACACACATACGGGCGTTTCATCACACTGTTCGTGTTGATTGATTATTGTGGGTCAGCTTAATATTCCGCTAGAAAAACAGAGCGGATATCAAATCCTGAATCTGCAGCATGAAGGCGGACAAAAGTACCAACAGAAACCGCAAGAGAGCAAAAACACTGAAAAAAGGAAATCAAGTCAGACTCATTTCCTCTTTCTCTTCACTTCCATTAGCATCTCATCAGTCAGTATCTTTTTCTTCCTCATCCGTCCATCGTTCCCTCCCTCTCTCCTTCCATTCTTCTCCCCATTTCTTTCCGTCTTCCTCTCCTGTGCTCTACATTTGTTTTGAAGTGAAATGAATGCATTTGATGGGGAAGCTGAACAGAAAAGCTGGAGGAGGAAGAGGAGGAGGAGGAGAAGGGGAGGATGAGGAGGGGGGGTAGGAAGGCAGGTCCTATATATAGAGATGAGCGTGGGTAGATAGCGTATTGACAGGAAAGACACACGCGAATTCACTCTAAAGCAAATCAGAGGGAGGGAGAGAGATAATGAGACAGAGGGAAGTAAAGAAAGATAAACACTGGGGTCTGTGTGTGTGTGTGTGTGTGTGTGTGTGTGTGTGTGTGTGTGTGTGTGAGAGAGAGAGAGAGTCTGTGTATTTGAAAAGTAATGAGAGCAGCAGCTATAACTCAGCTTTGTCAGTAAAAAAAAAAAATACATTTTAAAGAATCAAATCTACCTTTATTTATAGAAACAGCATCAGGAAAACGCACAGAAGCTGAGAACTGTGGGAAAATGTTTGGGTTTATTCCTCCACGCTCGCCGCCACAGACGGATGAGGGAGGTGGAGTTTTCAAATCACGACTGCTCTGATCAACTTTTAATAACCGATCTTTTCCTGTGGTAAACATCATTCAGGGAAACCAACGGAATCCAACGCCGCTTAGACAGTTTCAGTCCAAATCAGGACTTTTTAGCTCGAAAAACTACATTGAAA
>OMNV01026696.1:0-16082 GCA_900303265.1 Brotula barbata | reverse complement strand
GGCTGTCTCATAGCCACCGTGCTCTGCCAAAAGGTGAGAAAGTAATCCAAAATGAAACCACAAGGTTTGTATAGACATAATGGTGTCTGAAAAATATGTAATATCCCAAACTCTTGGAAATCCATAATAGTTTTAATCTTAACAAGTGATTTCATGGTGGATATTCTTATTTGAGAAGTAAATGGACAGTATGTTTACATCTGTAGTTGAAATTACAACTTGCAATATTGTGGATTGTGGATGAATGCCCCAAATATTTAAAGAGTGTCTCTGTCTGCAGCCTGACTCTGCCTTAACTGTGGTGGGAAATGCAGAGGGAGGAGAAGATGGGAAGGAGCAGGAAGTGGCAGCAACGCTTGTAGAGAATGAAGAGAACGAAGAGAACGAAGAGAACTTACAGGCGGATGAACTGAACGAGCACTGGCGGACACTTAAACCAGGTAAGAGTCCAGTCTTAACTCTGCACATCCTTTATTTGAGGGGATCTCCTCCTCCACTCTTGACTCTCTGTCTGTCTATCATACTGTAGTACACTATACTACACTATCTCATACTATGCTACACTATCTTATACTATACTACACTATGCTATATTATACTGTAGCGCACTACACTATATTACACTATATTATACTATACTACACCAGATTATATTATACTATACTACACTATGCTATATTATACTATATCGCACTACACTATATTATACTATACTACACTACACTATATTATACTATACTACACTACACTATATTATACTATACTACACTACACTATATTATACTATACTACACTAGACTATATTATACTATACTACACTAGACTATATTATACTATGCTAAACTGCACTATACTATACTACTCTATATCATACTGTACTACACTATGCCACACTAGACTATATCATACTGAACTATACTGCACTATTCTATACTACACTATATCATACTATACTACACTATGCTACACTATACTACACTACACTACACTATGCTACACTACACTTTACTATACCTCCATATACCGTACTGTATTTTTGCATGATTTTTCAAATACATTCCAGTCAGTGAAGACAGTTTTGGCTGAATATGTGAATACTTGTTACAATGATACTCCGGTCCAGCCCTATGAACAATGAATTGTTTTGTATATTTTCAGATGAGACGGTGCCTGCGGGTTCCCATGTGAGGCTGAATCTGCAGACAGGTCAGAGGGAGGTCAAAGTGGGAGAGGAGCAGAGGAAATACTGGACACAAGAACACAAGTATGCTACCAGACAGGTGTTCTTCATATGTGCTTAAATGAAGGACTTAGACAGATTGTTGACTTGGTCCTGGATGCTTTTGCTCTTGGATGGAGAAAATTATTGTAGTTGTTGGCTCCATCCCTAGAGAGCCTATAGACGTATGTGTTTAATAATACAAAGGGAATTCAGAAAAGATTGTACCACATCTTCTCTTGTGGAGCTAAATCCTCCTCGTGGGCTTCAACGTGCTCAGACCTTCACCTGGTTATTTACCTTTGACAAATTAGGATCTCAAAGAATGTTTTTATCAACTCAAATTATGCTAATGTCAAAATACAAAAATACATGCCTTCACATGAATAAATACCAACATACCTTAAAATACAGTCTATTATTACAGTCCTAATGTTTGTACCTAGAGTACCTTAATCACTGAATGTGAGAATGTGAAATTATCCAAAATAATTAGATTTACTGTTGCTGAAGTAATCAAGTTATTAGGTGAGTTTAAAGAACCAAATTAATAATGAACTTAATCAAAAGTTGTCCTTTTTGAAGAGTGTAGATTAAGAAAGTGCAAAACGGATTCAACAAGTGTGTAAACAATTTGTGTGTTTGTGCGAAGAGTTATGTGACAATGACAAATGAAAGCTGGAATAATTAATGAACAGTTTGGAAAAAAAATCTCCTCCGTTTCCCAGACAGGAAGAAGACGCAGACTCCTTTAGTTTTGATGAGCTGAAGAGGGCTTTGAAAAAGATGAAGGATCTGAACCTGGAGACCAAAGATACAGATCACCAGGTATCAGCACATCACAGAATCTATACACACACACACTAAAAATTATAATGCGACAATGTGACTGATCAGTTGATTATTGGCAGTCAAGACCGGCGTTTATGTTTTGAAGTTCATTGTGACGGTTACACTGATCGTTAACTCTCTGACCACACACAGCTCTCTAAATATTCTATTAAGTACAATCTATAGACCAAAAACAAACGCATCCATAACATCTGTAAACGCACTGTAATGATACAGTGCTGCAGTTTGACCACGTTTCATAACACACAACTGTAGAAAATCTTTTAATCTTGTAAAATAAGCAGTGAGAATGCACAACTGTCTTACCTTTGTCTTTGCTGTGTTCTATCTATTTGTCTCCGTTTTGCTCGTCAATCCACAGTAAACCAGCGTTTTTAGAAATGCTCTGCAGTGGATACATTTGAAAAGTTATGTTTAGGGGAGGAAAACAGGAAATGCTGCCTGTATGTAGACTCAACTTAGAGCTACGTAGTCCACTTTATTTGCATTAGTTGGGTTGAAAACTCCTTTGTGTAAAATACAAGTAGTCCTCCAGCACTTTATGTCAAATTAAACTAGTGGAGATGTGTGGTGGTATTGAAGAAATGGCTAATATCACAATGGAGAACATGTTGACTCTAAGATTTTCAGCTTTATCTGTTTTAATATGGACCTAGTTAAGAACTTTGTCTTTTCAGTATCGCCCCCTGGAGGAGTTAAAGAGAGACATGGCTGAGCTGGACCTGCTGGTGGAGACAGATTTTCAGGTACATCAGTTTTAGCAAAACACAAGAAAATGGCCTTCGATCTTCATCGTGAGCTGGTAGTGGAAAACAGAGAAAGTTAAAGTTCCACAGTGCGTCGAGTTTTTCTGTCAGACTTGTAAAGACCTGTATGGATTTGTGGTGTAGATAATGAGGCGTCTGCTGGACCAGTTCAACAGCACCAACTCCACCACAGAGCACAAACTGAACATCCTGCTGGAGCTGGAGTATCTAGTCCATCAGGTACACACACACACACACACAGACACACACACATGGCTACACATCAAAATGTGACCGCTCTGTGCTGAAGACAACAAGCTAACCCTGTCTGTCTGTCTGTGTTAGGTAGATAACGCCCAGATGTTGTTCTCCACGGGAGGTCTCCAGATGGTTCTTGGAGTTCTGAACAGCTCCGACTCCAGACTACAGGAAAATGCAGCCTTTGTGTTGGGATCTGCTTGGTCCAGGTACAAAAGAAAGGTCAACAACAACTTGTTCTTAAAAGGAGGACCTGACTGAAACTGTCGGTAAACGTGTCGCCCCGCGCTAAATCACTCTCGGCTCACTGATTACCGAGGGCGAGCTAGAAAAGATGTTGCTAAGAAAAGGCTCCCATGATCCCAGCCTTGGACACGGACACTCAGCAGTATAATGTGAAGTTTATACTGTATGTACTGTACATACTGTGTACATGGATGTAAGAGGGAAGAATAGATGATGGCTTACACCTCTGAGATGAACCCCCACAGACTGTGACCGTAGGCTTTCATAAATACAGAGAGACAGTAGTTCACTCATCTGCATCTAAATAGCAGCTGCAGATTGATTGTAAATGTGGACTAAAGAGTCTTAAGATCTATTTTTGAGTAGCCAGTAGGCTGCCTGTGTGAATTAGAACAGCTGCTCACGACCGTCTGGTATTTGTGATTTTGTCCTGCAGTAACCCAGAGGTTCAGGTGAAGGCCGTGGAAGGCGGGGCTCTTCAGACACTCTTAACCTTACTGGCCACCCCACAGCCACTTGGTGTCAAGAAGAAGGTGCTCACACAGACAAGACTGTACAAACACTCACTCATCTATATACATACAGTGGTCAATTCCCAGCATTCCCTCTGTCTGCTCATCAGGTGCTGTTTGCGGTTGCGTCGCTGTTGCGTCACTTCCCCCATGCACAGAGGCACTTCCTGTCCAACGGTGGCCTGCAGGTCCTGTCGGAGCTGTTTAGGACAGACAGCAGCGGGGCTTTTCGGGCACGCGTTGTAACGATGCTCTATGACATGATCAGCGAGAAGGTCATTTCCCGTCATTTCATACTCTGTGTGATTTGTTATAAGGCCCTGGAATGCAAATTGTGTCTGTAATTACAAACTAAAAAGTGTATTTGTGTGTGTGTGTGTGTTCCTAGTAGTCTGGACGTCCTGTTGAATGATTAGTAGAGTTCAGTCATATCACACTCTCCGTCACAGTCTGTGGATGACCTGTGTCTTCCTCTCCTGTACCAGGAGTTGAACTCTCGGGCGAGCCCAGACCAGGTTCAGGACGACGCCCACCAGGAGCGTCTTCGTCAGTACTCCGAGGTGTCCCTGCAGCAGCAGCTGTTGGAGGACGGATGGTGCAGCCTGGTCCCACAGATGTTGGACGCCACTGAGCATGACTACAGAGAGAAGGTGGGCTGTCTGTCATAACTTCCTGTTTTCATCTCCTCTTAGAAGAACTTTGCCACAAAGTCAGGAATTGGTAACAAATTGGACCAACTTTTAGAGCTATTTAGAGCTTTTTGAGTTAATATTCTATCTAAAGTAAGTATGTATATATATAGAGTATATGTACAGTATATATATAGATATGTATTTCTTGAATCAAGGGAATAACAAAATGCTGTCTATATAACTTGAAGAAATAAAAACAAAGTTACTGCCTGTCCAACATGGGCTTTTACTGCATTGTATTATGTCTATAAAATAATAATACTAATAAATAAATCAGTATAAATTATACTAAAATAAAAAAGCTTAGCTGCAAAAATGTGGTAATATGTTATCAGATATATCAGTCGAATACACAGATTTTGTTTCAAAAACAATTTGTATAATTGAATTATAGGCACAACCTTCACAACCGTTCCTTCAAAATAAAAGCCAATAAAAGGTCTGTTCTTCAATCTGTCAGCCTTTAAAGACCTGGAGTATTCCTGACCCGTCCCGTATGTCCCGGTGTGTTACAGGCTCTACGGGCTTTGTTGGCGATGGCCCCAGTATGTGTGGATCAGTTCCAGTCGAACAGCTCTCTGCTGGGCTCTTTGAGCTCTCTGAGAGACCAGTACCAGAAAATGGTTGATGCAGAAAGGACTCTGGGAGAGGAGAATGACTACTTTTCGGAGATTATAGAACTTATAAATTCTTTACAACTCAGAATGAAATGACTGTAGTTGTGCAGCGTGAAGTTTACAGATTCTATAAAAACGACTCAATGGAGCAGGAGTAAGACCTCAGGATAAGACTCAGCTGGTTTACACGTAACTCTGGGACGGTGGACACACCCCTCAGGACGTGGGAGGAGAGCCAGCCTCGTCCGGGTGATGAAGAGGATCACCTTGCTGTGCCTTCATCAGTATGCCTTTGACCAACCAAGATCTGCGGTGAGATCGCAGGAATAGCGATTATACTTTGTGTTGAGTAATTAAAACTGGAACAAAATTGTGTTTGGGTTTGTTTTTATTTTTTGCATGTCTTCTTGCTCTGTCATTGTTTTGTTACTATGTTGTGTCTTTTAATGCTGTGATGGTTTTTAGCCACTGAGTGTGAGCAGTTTCAGAAATTTCACCGCTCATCATGACAGTTTGAGATGAGCGAGACAGAGATAGATTCATAGAGGATGCAAAAACTATTTCTTATATTAACAAACAAATGCAGAAATCACTTCAAAACCAGGATCATTGGGTAAGAGTGCATACAGCATAACGCAGCGGTGCTGGTTCGATTCTGCCCTGTGCCCTTCGCTGTGTGTCATCTACTTCCTGTCTGTTTCTACTGTATCTATCAATAAAGCAGAAAGGCCAAAAATAAAGTATTTGGATGGACAACACGGAAAAAAGCAGAAAAATGTAAATGTAAACTCCTTATTTTTACCATATATTCCCTGAGCCAATTGTTAACTATTTTAAAGAGAAAATAATGGTCATGAGTTTGGAAATCGTTGTCAATTAATGAAAGAATATATCAACAACTAGAATACTCTATTCTTCTTTTATCATTATTTTTATCTATCTATCTATCTATCTATCTATCGTCAACAGAATGACAGTCATGACACTTCACACTCCAGAACGCTAGATGGCGGTGCGCACCTGTAACGTTGGATAAACCACCGAAGAAGAAGTCAGAGCTTTGTTTGTCCTCTCCGGGCCCCCGTCTTCTTCAACAGTTTATGCGGTAACGTCTCATTCAAGGTGACGTCCGCATGACTGTGCAGCGATTCCAATGTTGTTGGTCCCACTTTAACTTTCCCTGAACCTCTACGTCATCATTATAACACAAAGCTATCAGAAATGAACGTTTGAAGAGTGGAGGTCGCCTCGTCTCTGTATTTAAAGTATCAGACTGACGTCGTGAACACTCGGTCAGCAGCAGGTAAGCTACACGAGATCACCAACGATGTCCTTCATCGGGACATGGATGGAACATGAAGGAAGAAAAACATTCACGTCACATTATCAGAATTCCTTCATGGGCCAAGCAAGATTCAGTCTGGATGCAGAGTCCTGCTGCTTCATTTAAATGGGAAGGAAATGGATACAACTTTAGTGATGACAATACAACTATAAAGAAGGATGGATACAAGTAAATGTGTCAAACATACACATACAACTAACTAACAGACAAGCATACATACATATATATATATATATACATATATATACCTGGAATTACCTCTGGTATTAATAAAGTATCTGTCTATCTATCTATCTAATTTAGTAAAACAGCATACAAATATTAAGACGTAAACATATCCAGATACAAAAAGTAATCATTGTCCAACATTGGTGCCAGGGTTCCAGGGTGGAGGGGGACACATGGTCTGGTCCTCTCCCGGCTTTCTGTCTTGTATTCAGTGCGATCCTTCAGGACCGGTTCCTGCTTTATTTTCTTTCTGAGGATTAGCTTGTAGTTTGCGTGGGGCTAAGCTGAGAGCTCCTTTTTGTTTTGAATTCATGTCCTTGACTTTATTTGACCATGGCACATTTTTTCTCAGCCAGATTAATGATTGATGACAGCCGTCCTGCTCTGCCCTGAATGTAGGCGTCAAGTTCTATTTCTAGTGTTTTGGTCATATGAACAAAGCTTGATCACGGTCTCTGATCTGATCTGATCTGATCCTGCAGCAGCCACTCCCTCGCCCTCAAAGGGGCCTACACACAGAGACAAAGTGAACAGGGACACTCTTCTTTGTGTTTTGTATTTGTATTCCTCTAACCTCTAAGTTTAGTAGCAGTATGACCCTTTTAGGGGTCGGAGCATTGTGTTTTTGTGCAACACCATATGTGCAATTTAATGTATCTGTATCAATCTAAAATGAGCCAATATGAACATTTGATCTGCTGGCTGCAGATGAAACTCCTGCTACGATCACATTATTGATTTTGAAGATGGGATCCATGAACCAGTTGGCTCTGGTGTCTGTCCTGAAATCCAAAATACCAATAAGTTACTCAGCAGATGGTCCTATTATATTTCAACGTCATTCATTTTAATGCTGGTAAACATCTGTAAATTGGGAGTTTTAAGAATCTGCACCGATTCAATATCTGAGCAGCATCGGTATCAATCAGTCGGTTCCACTTTGACCTCCATGTTAATGTTGTAGTTGTGTGTATTCAAGTAACAAAGTGCTAAATGCATATTTCCTCTTACAGGAACTGAAGTGGATATTACAGGAAGACCGATGTCCACCAGGATGGCCCATGTGAGTTTTGTTGAGATTTTTCACTGTACTATTGTTAGACATTGTTGTCCCACAATGCAAATGGGTGACATGACCGGGTGCACTGTGACTGTCGTAGTACTGTGTCCGTACTGGCACAGTGGGCGACATGGCTTAGGTGGTAGGGTGATCGCCTAGTGATCGAAGGGTTGCCGGTTCGATCCCTGGCTCCTCCATGTCGAAGGTCCCTGAGCAAGACCCTGACCCCAAATTGCTCCCGACAAGCAAGTGGGCCTTGCATGGTTACCTCGGCTGTCGGTGTGTGAATGGGTGAATGCGAGGCAAAACATTGTAAAGCGCTTTGAGTGGTCTACAGACTAGAAAAGCGCTATAAAAATTTATAAAATGCAACAGTTTGCACATTGTAAAAGTATTGCAGTTGTTTGAATTAGACCTCCACTTTGATAAACAGATGATGTGACCTGTCACTCTGCTATGACACTGACTTGGAGTGTTTATATAAAGACAAATAACTAAAGTACAGAAATAAATCAGTCTTTTCTGTATTTTCCAAGTCATACACATTTAGAATATATCAAAATGAATCCACTAAATGAAGTAGATGGGAGTTGTTGTTATTCTTGAGTTAAATTCGGTCTGGGATCATCGAGCGTCTCTGTCTTAGCTTCCACTTTTCCGTGGTGATGGACAGGTGGAGACCTCTGGGAAGGACCAGTGGAGGAACAGAGTCATAGATTTAGACTTTATTTTACATTTAACATGAACAGGAAGTATGAATCCACAGACACACAACCTCAATTAGCAATCAATGCTACAAGGCTGATGCTCATAAAATCTCCTGACGTCACGTGACATTCATTCTTTAACACCCACGTCGATTTTTAGGTCATTTGAATCAGAGTGTAATGATTTAATCGATAAGGCACTTTGGATAAAAGAGCCATAAAAATGCAGATTGAGAGGAATTGTTGACTTTGTCATCAGTATTTTAATGCAACCCACTTTGTTACAGCCCATAATCCAGTAAATGTTTGTTTAGAGGCATTAAATTAGGCTGGAATTAATAAGGAGGAGAGCAATCAGGAGAGATCATCACAATCAGACCTGTATCATCACTTCAACTTACTGTTCGCATCAGAATACCAAAGGACGTCTGTACGTTGAAATATTCCTGATATGAAGGACCGTCATCCATTGTTGAGAATGGGAGAGATAGTGATCCATGGAAGGAATCCAGACCTTCAGTATCCGTTGGAGAGAGACTTCGTTCCATCAGAACGTTACTCGATTTGTGCCAAATGGACCAAAGGTTGAGATTTTGAATGTTGACCTGTTGGCTGAACGGGTGGTTTTCAGCATCATGTTGCGTGTCGTCCTCTTCAGGCGCTGTGCAGCCGAACCCGGCTGGTCTCGTACCTCCCAGGCCTCCACGTGTTGGTCCGACGTGTAGCCACAGCCTCAGCCTTCTCTGCTGCCGGACCCTCGGGCTGCGACGAGCCCAGCGGAGCCGTCACACTCCCCCGTATGGGTATTTGACTTTATTTAACCTTTACAAAGCCACACGAGACACGCAGAAACATCACCGAGCGTTATCCAGGACGCGGGTTAACCCAGGTTTCTACAGCAACTAGACCATCGTTGCGGTCGCTTGAATGATCAGATTGTGAGTGTTAATCATCTTCTTAGCTGTCCCAAGTCCAGGCATTGTTCAAGCTTAAGTCGTTTACTGGAGAGTTTGTTGGAACACTTCAGTAATTCATTCAGTTTCTTAAAGTCCAGACATGCCTGGATGATCCTACGTGGACAAGTCCCCCCAGTAGAAATGTGATTGGACCTCGGGAGATTCAGAAAATGTACGAGGAGAGTGGAAAAAAGACCCACGGTCCAAGAAAAATACTGTCTGAGCGGGGAGGCGTGGCTTAGGGGGTAAGGCGGTCGCCTAGTACTTGAAGGGTTGCCGGTAACAGCTCCCATTCTTCCGTGTCGAAGGTCCCTGTCCAAGACCCGAACCCCAAATTGCTCCCGACAAGCAAGTGGGCCTTGCACGTTTACCTCGGCTGTTGGTGTGTGAATGTGTGTTTGAACGGGTGAATGGGAGACAAACACTGTAAAGGGCTTTGAGTGGTCCCAGACTGGAAAAGCGGTCTAGAAATGCAGTCCATTTCCTGTCAATTCTACAGATCAGAGACACTTGAAGTCTTGTTACTGTAGCTGCTGTCCGTTCAGTCCTATGTGAACATATTTACCGTCTGACTGTGTCGTTAAACGAGTCAGACGGCTGAAACACACTTACAGCTCTCCCCGATCCTCCTCAGGGCAGCACTAAGGGTTTAGGAACATCCTGAGAGAGAGAGAGAGAGAGAGAGAGAGAGAGACCGTTTGCCAAAAGCAGTTTGCATGTGAGACGATGTCCATTTCCTGTCCTTAACTCGCCTCTTTGGTTCAGGGCTGCAGATGCTTTGGCCCGATGAGACCGCGGGCCCCTTTGGGCCCCAGGACCAGCGCTTCCAGCTTCCCGGTAACATGGGTTTTGACTGTCACTTGGAAGGATCGGCAGAACAGAAGACTCCAGCCCACCAGATGTTACCTGAGCCGATGTCTCGCCCCTCTGATAAGGAGCGACAGGAGACCGTGCTGTCCCAGCTCATCGGGGACCTCTGTGTAAGTGCAAAAACACTAAGGAGGAAAGGAGAGGACACTTTGATGTCATGAATGTCTGTTTCTAAGTGTTTGCTGTGTGTCAGGCCCACAACTTAGAGAGCTGAAGAACCTCAGGAGATGGTTGATGCACACACACAAACAGTTCCTCTCAAAATGACTCCAATCAAACTAGTAATGATTAATAACAGTAATGTAATAAGGGCCGGGATATATTGAAGAGGAACGGGACGCCTTCGTGTGTTACCGTACATTCTTTGAGTATTTATTTGCTGTTGTTCAGGTCAGTCCTCGTACTTTAAGGGGCTTGAACATTGTTGCGCTGCTTGTTTGAGTTTCCAGTCGTGTTGCGTCACATTGCTGCTCCTCAGGCTGTTTCACAAAGGAGGTGCAGGTAAACAACCGCTTTGCATTTCCAGTCCGGTGGGGTTCTCATAGAAACACACATTATGTGCACAAGCAACTCATGCGTACGTACATTTAGGGACAGGAGGACCCAGCTGGACAGGAAGTGAAATTAAGGTGGAGTTCACGATGAATCTCCATCGTTTAGAGCCGTGATGACGGAGCAAACGTGTGTTGGTGTTAATGTTGGTGTGTTGGTGTGTTGGTGTGTTGGTGATGTTGATCCCTGAGGCACAAATACATTTTTCCAAAGTTCCAGTTGATGCTGTGAAGTATCAGGTTGAGCTTCTGCTCCTCAGGGGAATCATAAGATGGAACTCTTGGATGTATTTATTGATAATGAATAGATCGTCTTAGCTCTGGAAGTTACTTTGTTCTTGTTACTTGTTACTTCTGTTGTAACAAATGTGTAGCTAACATAAAAACATCACTTGGTTAAATGAATCACTCATAGATGAAAGAATATTTACGTTGATTTCTTTAAGCAGCTCACTATTGATGTAGAGTGAGCGGCTTTCTCTCCTGTACTTTGATGATGATGATGATGATGATGCTCTAAAGGTTTGGCTCCTTTGCTTGTACACTTGAGTAATGGCGGCTTTTGTTTTTGTTTGTCAGGAAAAGGATGGGCCAGCCTGTCCACAGAGCGTGGACAAAGCCCAGCAGTACTTTGATAAGTCCACGGTGGAGTGTGCCATACAGTCCTGCCCAGAGCTGCTAAAGAACGGTACAGGTCTGCCTCTGGTCCCATGGATGACATGTTTTATTTTATTAGTTGCTATATTAAGAGGAACGCTGCAACTATTTTTAATCTTGAAATGCCACACACGTACTCTGTATAAAGTTACACACTCTCTGTTACTGCTGTGCTAAGTTTGTCATTGAAAACGAACCAACTTGCTGTAATTTCTAATTTGTCCACAAGAGGGAGACCAAGCAAAGCAAATCCAACCTAACAGAGTTGGATCTTTATCTTGTTTTCGTACGAACAGATTTCCGCTCTATGTTTCCTGAAGCGCCCACCGCTGGTATGATGGTTGTCACGGTAACCCAGAAGACCCGAAACGATATGACGTCATGGTCTGCCGAGGTAGAAACTGAGAGAGAGGAGGTGCTCGAAAAGGTGAGCGTGGATCCTGTCCCGGGTTTGAGTGGATTACGGTTCGTTGTGCTGTTGTTTTGACAGCTATGATGCAGAAAACAAATAAAGAAACCGGTGATGACAACAACGATGTAGGTTAATGTTATGACAGAGCTGGACTTTATGCCCATGTTATTTATTCATTTTTGTAATGATTATGACGACCGTGACTTGTGATAGTATTGACCCATGTATCCCATGATCCTCGTCTTCTCGGCTTTGGAACATTTACGTTTCTACACACACTTTGTTTCTTTAAAAAGACGCTGTAGTTCACGCTAAAAATGTATTTTATTTTTGTAGAGATGGATGAAACGCTTCCATGGAACGAGGGCGGGGCTTAAATAGAGTGACAGCCCACCGACTGGCTGTTTATACAACATGTTGATGAAAGTTTCAACATCATCCAGAGTGAAGCAGAACGTGTGACAACCTGAACAATCTCACAGTAACAAAGAACTCGTTTTGTTGTTGTTTTTTTTCTCTTTATTGTGCTGCAGTTTATAGTCGGAGCCCAAGAGATCTGCTCGGCCCTGCAGAGAGACGGTTTCTGGGCGGACTTCATCGACCCCTCCTCGGGCCTGGCGGTAAGACCGGACCCTCGTCAGGCTGTAGAACGGGCCTCATCTGTTTCCTGTTATCAGTGAAAGGCTCTGTGAAGGACTAGATCACCCTTCATCACTTCACTCTAACCACCAAGTCTTTTTTAACGTAGTTAAGTGAGACAGTGATCATCAGGGTTTCATCATCGTATCCAACGTCTGATAATTAGTTGAACGTGTGTCGTGTAGTCTTGACAACATACATCACTTTAGGAGAGGCGGTGGGTGGTAGACAGTAGCCGTCCTCTGAGTTTACCATCGCTCAGAGCCCACACCGCACCGCCTGACAGGAGTGGGCCAACGCGGCGTGCTGCGGAGGGCTCCGTCCTCCACCCGTGTCCGACCAACGGGACCTTCACTCACCATGTGTGTCTTCTCCTCCCCAGTTTTATGGATCTTACACCAACAACACTCTGTTTGAGACCGACGAGAGGTACCGACACCTGGGCTTCAAGATCGAGGACCTCGGCTGCTGCAAAGTGATCAGTCACGTGTTGTGGGGGACGCGTGTGTTCGTAGGGACCATTTTCACCAGCGCACCACCCGACAGCCTCGTCATGAAGCAGCTGCAGGGCAGCTGAACGCGAACACGACGCTGACGTGTGTTTTTACCTGACGGTTTCATTGGTTTCAGTTCAAGATGATCAGTTAGACGAAGGGGTCTTCAACCTGTGTCGGTCCGTGGACCTCCTTCCTGGGGACCTCTGATGTGGGCGTGGGGTCAGGGGCCTTTTCTTACCTGTTAGTGACACGTCACGGTGCGGTGAGTCGGACAGAATCTGTCTGTTGTCTGTGGAGCGTTGGACGTCTCAGTCCTTTTCTGTCTCCATCCATTTGTTCTTCACGTATGATCGTGTACATACATGCTCGCAAAAAAGCAAAGAAATAGAAAATAATCATAGATATATAATTTAAAAAAACTATTACTGAAATCACTGTAATACCACCATGGACCACCAGGGGGCACACACCACCTGTTGAAAACACTGAATTACATAATAGAATTCAGTTAAATCAGTTTGGATTTGAGGAATTTCACACGCACAAACACACACACACAAACACACACACACACACACACACATATACACTACATCAACAACTGACATAAAGATGAAGGTCTGGCTGTTGAGCTACGATCAGGAGAACGCTGCAGAGGACGTGATGTCATAAGAATGAATAAAATGAATCGGTACACACTCCTAGGCTGAGGCAGTCATTTACAGTCATACCTCTGCCAAGGCCCAATAGTCGTCCATCAAAAAACCAAAGGCTGGGCTTTTGTCCGGTGTAGTGCAGATGTAAGAAAGTGACGTCATGGTTCTAGTCCCGACCGTCACCGTGACTCAGAGTCACAGCAGCAACATTTTTCAGCACTTTAATGTTTTCACACTACAAACACATGTTAGTGCAAAGTTCAAACTTGTGAATAATAAATGTCAGCAGTACGACGGGTTTGTTGTGTTTCTCTAAAACTGATGTTCACCACAAAGATGCATATTTTTAAAAATGAAAGATTTATTAGTGAGATTTTTTTTAGTAATGTGTTGATGGAATCTGTTGGACTTCAGTCATCAACATGTGTCCAAAGGGAACAAACGAATAAATAAAGTTATGGAGGAGGACACCTCAGGTCTGAACCTGAAGGTCTGGAAGAACAACTCACACACTGATGGAAACAATGGAACAAGGACCGACATCAACCTGGAAGAAATAAAAAGACAGAGGAGGACCGGAGGAGGACCGGAGGAGGACCGGAGGAGGACCGGAGGAGGACCGGAGGAGGACCGGAGGAGGACCGGAGGAGGACCGGAGGAGGACCGGAGAAGGATCAAGGAGGAGGACCGGAGGTTGATCGAGGAGGAGGATCGAGGAGGATCGAGGAGGACCGGAGGAGGGCTGGAGAAGTGCAGGAGGAGTGCAGGAGGAGGATCCCGGAGGAGGACCGGAGGAGGACGGATAAGGACTGAGGAGGACCGGAGGAGGACGGATGAGGACTGAGGAGGACTGGAGGAGGACCGGAGAGGGACCTTAGGAGGACCTGAGTAGGATGGATGAGGACTGGAGGAGGACCAGAGTAGGTTCGTTCGGACATTGAGGAGCTCTCGGTGAGGTGTGTGTCCTGTGACGCACGGAGACCAGACACGTTGAATTACAAGGAAAAAGACGGAAAACTGACGTTATTCCAGTCAGGATGGAGGGGAAACAGGACCAGAACATACACGAAGTCCACCGTCCATCCTGTCTGAACCAGCGTTCATGTGGATCCAGGGGGCCCTGGGGACCCTCAGATCTGGAATCTGGACGCGTCGGCATTTTGGCATCGTCAAGGTAAGAACTTTTCTGGCCAAAAAGCTTTTAGACTAAATAAGATCTGTTTATTTTCATAATGACTGTTTCAGAGGTTTAACATCTACTGAGAGCCCCTCTGTTTCCAGGTCGTGGTCTACTAAGCGCCCCTCTGTTTTCAGGTCGTGGTCTACTGAGCGCCCCTCTGTTTCCAGGTCGTGGTGTAGCTGGTTCCTGTCTTTCCTGGTTTTGCAGAGTAAATTTATGTGAATCGTATCGTTTCCAAGTCGTCGTTTATCAACGCCTCCACGTGTGGAAGAGCGGAGCCGGGACCACGTGATGCTCCAGGCTCCGCCCCCACCTCTACTTCCTGGTTCACTTCCTCTGGGGTCGGGTCTGAATCACACAGTTCAACCAAACTGGCCTCGGTTGTGGTGGTGTAAAAACCTTCAGTCCATCAGGTTTTGTGGTGGTTTGGGTTAACGTGTGAACTTCCTGTCCCTCCGTCGGACGCGTGCAGCCAACACGCAGCGCTGCAGAGCTCCGAAGTCTGAAGTCCACCAAAGCCGTTGGTTTTTGTGGAGGCTGATATCTGGGTCAGGTTCACCCATTTGCATAGTGAATGAATTATTGATTATCATCTTGCCGGGAATATTTCATCTCTAAAGATGAAAGAAAAAGAAAAATGGACGTTCGCTCTGCGCTGTCGACATTTCTCCTTTCACCACCAGGTGGCAGCATCACACGATCCGACTCTGTGACCCTGCTGTGAACCCTTCTCGCTAATTTTGACCATGGCGCCCGTTGGTGAAAAGAGGAGAGTTGACGGTGAGGGCCGACTCCTCCAGGAGAGATGGAAGGAGGAGATATTTTACTGAATATCATCAGATATTCAGAGACAACTGAGGACCAGGGGAGGGACTTTGGATTCTTTTTCATCAGCCTTCATTAGCTCTGATGCTGTGGGAGTGACGGACGGGTGGAGGACTGGAACACACAGATAACAGCAGCATCTTCAAGCAGCACGTCCTTCTTTTCCATCACCTGTCCTCCACCAGCCAATCAGAGGACACTTTTTAAATGTGGACTTCAGATTTTTCAAGTGGACCCGGATCCTATCGGTAAAAGAATTTGAAGAACAAAAGAGCTGTGAGTGCTGAGTGGGGTCGGACCGTGTTCTTCCCTGTGGACCTGTGTGGACCTGTGTGGACCTCCATGGACCTGTGTGGA
>OMNV01026688.1:0-28728 GCA_900303265.1 Brotula barbata | reverse complement strand
CATTGGAACATATAATCTAATCTAGTCTTATCTAAAGACCACATTTGGGCCTGAAGAGCTCTCCCAGGCCTTTAAACCAGGACGTCCAGGAGCATCCAACAATGCGCCTCCTTCAGCCCGGTGAGAGTGGCAGCACGGCCCTCCCCCTCCGACCATTAAAAGTCTTCCAGGATAAACAAGGGGAATGCCCTTTATGAAGATGGAGAGGCTCACAAAGAGAGGAGCCATTGAGCCACCGAGGGGCCAGTCTTTGTTTTTGTGCTTCAGGGGCCCTTCTGAAAGGCTCCCTCTGATAGAGGAGCCTCTATTTTGTCTTTTAGTCCTCCTTAGTGCCTCCGTTGGGCCAAAACAGAGTTGTAAACTTAATTGACTGTAACATTTGCGAAAGGCGACAAGTTTTCATAAGTCATGGCATGACAGAGGTATGTCCAGGACGATTCGACTCAGGCTTCACGCCGGTTCTTCAATAAGTATGTAAATCTATCTGCTGCCTCCTCCTCCACTGCCACACAAATAAAAACAATATATAGTCTTCTGCAGAGCAAACTTTACAGACAAAGTGTTTCTCTTTAAATTTCCATGAATTTTACATCAGGGATGAAGCGGTCAGTGGATGTGTGATTCCCTCGTGATGCTGTCAGGGAGAGGCCCCGTCCTGGCCTGATGAGCTGTTGATGGGTTGCCAGATTTAGGGCAACATGCTGCTGGAACCGTGTTGTCCTGTCAGCGTGAATGAGGGGCACCTGTGACCTCTGGACCCTCTCTCCCTTTGTCCTGCTGTGAGAGCACCATGCCCCGCACACATGCTGAGACGCTTCGCTCTTTAACTGTCTGCTAAATGGACAACTAATGCTGCTGAACCCCGGCTACTGATGATCAGCCTGTCCCGATCTGTCACATCATTTAGATTACAGTTGCAGTTTATTTTGTCAACACTTTGAATCATTCCTTATATTAACCGATCTGTTAAACGTCCCTGAAAAACGTGAATGTGAGGACGACCCCTTATAAATATGCGTTTTTCTCCAAAACGTCATCCCTGACTAAAGGAGACCCCGGCAGCTTCCTCTGTGGTCGTCTTCACTGAGCCGTGTCATTAGTTTGGCGGTTGTGCCCTATCCATTACGGCACGGTTTCCCGTGAGTCAGGAGGGCAGACAGGCCTGCGTGTGTCGGACGGACCCCGCCCCGCCCTCCGCTCTAAGCTCAGCACTTACAGACGACCTCTCGGGTTCCCTACCTCATTGAAGAGGTATTTATTTCCAACCAGAACACAGCCTTCCCTGACGCCGTTGCCATGTTAACACATGATGAGAACGGTAAAAGAGATCAGGTGTGAACCGGGCACGCACGAAACAGGAGCGTGCGGAAATGTCTGCTGCACGAGAGATGTTTAATTTAAAAAGAATTTCAACAGGACAGTCACACGGTGAAAACAGTGCAGAGTGAGTAACTTCCTACAGTGACCAGACTTCACTTCAGCACCAACACATACATTAGTTCCACGTTAGATTTGGGCATCGTGTTTAAAATTGGGAAAAGAAAGGAGATGACAAACGTGCCATTAGGATCAACGCTGTGGCAAACACCACAGAAGCATTTATTATTCAGAGACAAATCCAGTAAAGAGCTTTTCAAAAAATATACGTGGACTATCAAAGACAGACAGAGACAAAGTCAGAAAGTAACAAAAACATATTTGTGTAAACATCACTCTGAGGCAGAATCTGAAAAACATTTACAAAATGTACAAAAATAGGAGATACTGTGTAATTGTCCTTTTTTTTCCCCCCACAAAATCTGTTGAGTGGAGGTCCTACCAAGGCCTCCAAACAGAGTCCGAGGTAACAGGAGGAGCAACAGGCGATATATGAAGACTGTTCTGAACACTCAGGGGTGTGAGAGACACGCTGGGAACAAGAAAGGCAAACTGTCCGTCAGGCGTTGGCATAACCTGGAACCTGCTGTACATCTTCACGGCTTCCGGGGAGACGGCCATCACCGGGCCGCTTTTGCAAGGCACGTGCGGGGAGGCGGCACCAGGTATCTGTGTCACGGACTGTCCCAGTCCCAGAGCGCCTGGGTGAGGTCCATAGAAGTTGACCGTGTTGATCTGGGTCACGCAGGCGGCCAAGTGACTGAGGAGGCGAGTCCTCACCTCCGTGTTCACACCTTCACACGTCGACAGGAAACGGGTGACCTCTCCCACACACTCACTGAAGCCGGCCCTGTACTTTCCCACGATGGAGGGGTCAGAGTTCACAGCAGCTGTCAAAAAAAAGACAACAACGGTAAATAAATACACAGAGAATGGATAGATAGATAGATAGATAGATAGATAGATAGATAGATAGATAGATAGATAGATAGATAGATAGATAGATAGATAGATAGATAGATAGTTTATGTAAAGAAATGTGCAAATTGGTTGAAAGATCTCTGTCAGATTTTTCAAAATCTCAAATTTCAATATAGATTTGATAAAGTTGCTGCTGTACTTAACGTACATTCTGTCGTATCACATGACTGGTCTGATTTACAGAGCCAGATGAGCCCTGTAAAATCAATTCTCGCAGCCACACACCGGCTGCAGGACTGCGATAAATCTCGGAGTCCCAGCGATAAATCTCGGAGACCGTGTTAACATGTTTACTTCTAAAGTTAGCCATCCAGGAATTCCTGTGCACATCAGCACGTTAGATCCAGAGACGGTGGTTACATACCAGTCATCTGGAGCCGCTGCAGGTTCCTGAGGTGCTTCACAGTCATCTCCAGGATGTCTGCCTTCTCCAGCTTGGAGTGTCTGGAGCTCTGCAGGGAAACATTCAACAGTCAGGAGTTTTGAATTTAACACCAGGGCTCACTGACACTCAAACCTTATGATCAGTTTTTTAGGTCATTTATTGGCTTGTTTTATTTGAGTCTCAGGTTTTGGGACGCATCCCGATTTAGCTTTGACTAGATTTTGTTGCATCAGGTGCTCTCCTATTGATTGTACATCTATTAGAATATTCTCTAATATTTACACGTCTTTCTTTTCTGTCCTTTTGCATTTCAAACTATATGCAAAAGAACTTTCTCCAACAACTTTTTTGGCTGAATTATCCCTGATACATACCCAATGTCCTTATCTATTTGTCTGATGTATTGACTCATGTAGATTAACCCTTAATTCCTCCTTTCATATCACCCGTTCTCCTTTTTATTCTAAATTATTGCAGCTTGCTGTACTTCCTATATAGTTGTTTCTTTACTGGAATCGTTCTCTGTTCTTTCCTTGAATACAAAGTCTTTTTTCTCTTTTTTTTTAATGTATATCCATCGTAGAATCTAAATCCATGGACTTACGTCTTTCTTGAGTGCGTCCAGGATGAGGGTCTTCAGCTGTCCCAGACTCTCATTAATGCGCGCACGTCTCCTCTTCTCCATGATTGGTTTGGAGGACTTAGAGAAAAACAGAAATATGAGGTCAAACTGTGAACTTTTTGAGGTAAAAATAACAACTGACGAGCAGAAAGAAATGTGAAGATACCTTTCTGTTCTCAGATATGCTCCTGGGTTTTTCGGCTGTGCTGTCCCCACTTGCCGGGGTTGCAGCCACCGCGGATGGAGACGTCCTCTCCAAAGTACCGGCCGGCATCTTCACGTTCACACTGATAATGGACACCAGGAGGGGGGGAAAAAGGAGGTTCGGGTGAGTCCCGCCTTCTGTTGAAAACCCACAGAGGAGTTTACAGATGATGAATGTCTGCGCTGCGGTGTCTCCTCTGTCCCAGCGTCAGGAGGACATCAGCTCCTGTTTCCTACGCCGCGGCGTCTATTTATAGAGCTCGTGCCCGCACGCGAGCGGCTCGTGTGCGGGTTTCTTGGGGCTCCGCCTGTCTGTCCAATCAGCGCGCAGACAGCGGTGCGGCTCGTGCGAGAGGGCCTCCTATTGGCTACCTGTCAGCCAGCGCACAACCCCAACCCGAACCAACTCCACAGGTGGATGGATCACAGCGCGCCCACCGGAGTTCGGGTCCGGTTGGAGTCCGTCAGTCAGTCAGGACTATAAATCAGGTTTTATCTCTGAGTGGAATCTGTGCTCACGGCGTACATTTTAACAGATAAATCCACCTTTACATTCATGAATTTATTTTAATTAGCGGAAGAAACCATGAGAGATGCCCGTGACTGTGACATGATTGACATGTGACCAAACAAATCACCTGGCGTGACCGAGTCTCACAGGGCTGCCCAGTGAGTTTGTTTAGAACACGTTAAAACTTTGATTAGAATCCAATGTAAACAAAAAAAGTTTTTAAACTTCATATAGACACCATAATTAAATTGCAGTCTGTTATGCATTAAAAAAAATCACAGATCTTGGTCACGTAAAGGCAAATTAATTTACTCACTGAAGGTTATAATCGGAGTAAACCACTTACTCTGATAATGCGATGCAATTATTGATATTAATGTTGATTGTGCTGATCTGAGATAGTTTGCTGTGTTTATTTAATGAGCCACACATTGTGCAGTAATGATTACCACCAAGGCAATAATCAATTAATCAGTGAACAATTAATTCATCGAGTCTCTAGTCATGTATCATTCTGGCTGCATGTCTGATTGTTTGTATGCTTTTACCAATATCATATCATTTTTAATCAAAAGTTCATTTGAATAATAATACATTATACTATTTGTGTATTTATAGCTCAAAAACAAAGATACAAAATGTTTTCCTGTACATAAATTATGCGTCAAAGTCAGAAGAGTTCAAAGAAAAACACATTAAGACAAAAAAAGGAGGATGTGACATGTGAAATGTATGAGGGCCTTTTTCGGGGGTCAGCGAGTGCTTCGGGTGGTGGTGGTGATCCTCGGACACACTCCATGTCCGCTGTGTGTGTTCGAGTTAATCCCACTCGGTTGTCTTATATCCAGCACCAACTCTCTGTCCCATCAGCCTCTGTGTTTTCATTTATTTAAGGGGAGAAAAAAACACAGAAAGGTTATTTTCACTGTAATTGTCTTTGAAATTCAGACGGTTTTACTCTTGAATTAATATGAAAATTTTTCATTTTTCAAGTTTTTCTTTGTGTGGAAAAATCTGAATTCATATACATTATGCAGTATTTATTGGTATTGAGCTTGAAATAGTTTATTTCCTTTGCCAACTGATGGTGAAACAGATCCACAGAGCCACTTTTCTACATTTGATAAGAATTATTAGGTGAGATTTGAGATCTTTTGACGTTTGTAATGATACGATAGATAGATAGATAGATAGATAGATAGATAGATAGATAGATAGATAGATAGATGGACAGACGGACGGACGGACGGACGGACGGATAGATACTTTATTAAGGAAGAGAATTAAAGTCATCCAGTAGCTGATAACAACAAAACACAGTCAAAAAGAATGCTAAAAGAATCAGAGAATATATAGAACAATATAATATAACAATAATATAACACAATATAATATAAAGAGGATATAGGTAAGATTATTTTGTGGATGTTACACGTTAAAGTTTTCTTTTACATGCTACAATGAGAGTTTTGTTGATTTTGTTCACAGCACAGACTTGAGTAGAAAGAGAAGCTGCTTCCCTCTTTGTAAACATTGTACAAGCTTTCTATTGATTTGCTGTCAGACTGTTCAATCTTTAAAATGAGGACCAAGATACACTTTTTAAATATTTACTCTACTTAAATATTTTCCATCATAATATTGGTAACCATTAGGTGTCCTTATTTGTTTTCTTAAATGAAAAAAACCCTTTATCCGTCACATAGACGTTGATATTAATATGTTTACTGACTGACATCTCTGTCTGGTCCAGGTTTATCTTGAAACGCCTCTATCCTCCCTGATAGACTTCAAAAGATCTCTGTAAAGCTCCTAAATCTTCAGAGGTGAAATGACCCCAAAAGCCAGGTCAGTGTTTGCACACACAGCTTCCCCCGGTTTCACTAAGACAACTTCAAGCACGAGCGGCCTCCTGATCAGAGAACAGTTTGTCTAGAATGGAACCAAAACTTGGTTCATTTTAACAATGTAACATCATCCAAAAAAAAAAAAGCCATTGTAGATATTTTCTTGAGTTGCTGTTATTGCTGTCTGGATGATAATAAATTCTGAAATGGAGGATCGTTTTAAGTGGTTGATGAAAGCCTCTCTCCTGTTCTGAAGTGAACTCACAGAGGTGTCCCGGTCTGGTTAGTTCATCTTCTCAACATGCTGCTTTAAAATAGCCTGAGGTTTTCATCCAACAGATGAGAGGGTCGTGCCGAGGAGGCCGCCCAACTATAAATTACATCCCATCACTTCTGTTTTCAGTAAGCCTGCAGCTCTGGCATAAACAACCCTTTATTGTGGATGGAGATCTGGGCTTGAGGTTTATAGCACAATCCTGATGAGTATCAGTGTGGGAACCCCGGGATGGGAGCACAGACACCAAGAGAGGCTGGGTTAGAAAGCTATCAAGTGCCAACATGTGACTAATAACCACAAACTGAGAGAGACAAGGGCAGGAAGACATAAATTGTTGTGGCTAAAAGCGGCCTTTATCCCTGGAGATATGCTTTCAGAGAGACTTCAGCTGATGCAGTCGCTCCTCTGTGAGGGGAAAATGATGACACACTGGGAGATAAAACTGATGAACTTGGTGAAACTTGGATAAAACCTCATAAAGTAGCAAACAGTGAGCGTGATAGATCAAACAGAGGGATCAACCACTTCTCTCTCCGTCTTCACCTGGTCCGACCGTGTGGCCCCTGGTTTCAGTCACCGCCGAGTCTAAAGGAGCGAGCGGTGAAATGACCATCCTCATCATCAAATACTGAGAAAGTTCCCTTTCAACTGCCGGTATGAAAACATCTTAGGCCAGGAGGGGAGGGCACAGACAGAGGGGATCACTTAAACAGCTCATCCAGCACTCCGCTCGATCTTCCTACCTCCCGATCCCTTTGAATTCCCCCTTAAAGAGGGAAGGGGGCCCTCCCATAGCAACTCCCAGCCCTGGGTCTGCCCGCCTTTTGTCCCCCTCCCAAACAGCAGTTTCTGCTCCAGAAGCCTTAGACAAGGCCTCCATTAATTGCGGGCCTGTGTGGAATACACGTGGGACAATGGGCCCAACAGAGTGTCCGGCCCCCAGACAAGGCTGGAAACAAGTGGTACAGGAATCCGGCAGAATAGAATCGTCCTGGCTGATGTCACTGAATACATTTACCTACCTCAGAGCACATTCACTCTGGGCTTTGTTTTATTTTGACAAAAAAAAGAAGGGGTGGGGGGAGGTGGTGGTATCAATGGAGAGGAGAAGCAGGAGGGGGGCTCGAGGATGGGAAATAACTGGTTGTTATGGCAACCCATTGAATCAAAAATATGGTTGAATTTAGTGGAGGCAGAGATGTAAAAAGAGCAGAGGGCATTAGTTTAAACCCTGCGTGAGATAAGAGAAGGCTGAAAACAGAGGTTTAGTTTTTTTTACTGTATTCAACTCTGTTTATACGGCAATAAAGAACGGATAAAGGCCCGGGAGATTAGGAGACTCATCTAGGCTCATGTTTGTCAACAACAACCTGAGCAGTTTCTCCTCAGCTTAATCCAAGTCAGCACACCAGTCAGGGATGCTGAGCTGTGGCGAGTGAAGCTGCAGAGGAGCAGGGGACCATAGCAACTGGTATTTGTCCGGTCCTAGCAGCATAACAACCTGCCATCTGTCATCCAACGTGGGCTCTTTCTTAAAAAGCCAGCATTTAGATCTTCGACGTGGAGGCAAAGGCAATGAGACTGAAGTCTTATTGAACCCTCGGTCCCGGCTTTGAAAGGGGATCCGGTCGTCGCCTTATCCCTCATCAAATTGAAAAACGCTTCTAGAGATTCTAAGCGAGGCCTCACATTTAATTTTTAAAACCCAGACATGAAAGTGTTTCTAAACCACATTCAGCAGAGCAAACTCTTTAAAGGACTAGTTAGCATGTAGATTATATGGATTTCAGTGCATTGTCAAAGTATCTAAGTGTATTTACATGTTAATACATGTTCAGGGATACTACCGTCTTGAAAAGGTGTTGGGGGAGGTTGGTTAACTGGGTTTGGGCCATGGGAATGTGATTTCTTTGTGCCATCCGGGTTCAAACACATTCCTGTAAGGCCATGGATATTATGAGCCTCGATTCCCTACAGCGATACAACCTCTGAACCTGGTGATTCTGCCGTGTTGGGTTGGGAGCGTCCCTGAGGTTACTACATGTGAATCTGCGTATCCGTATACTTCACCGCAGACCTGAAACCAGATCCCTTTCCCTCTGATCTGTCGTGGATTCGGCTGTCTGTCCTTTTATGTCCGCGTCGAGCCAAAATGCGGGGCTTAGCCGGAGCCCTGCCGACGCGCTGGCATGCGGTCCGCGTCCGAGTCCATATGCGTGAGTGTGTTTGCATTGGGATTTATGAATGTGAAGATGCCCCATTCTTGCCACTCAAGATGACTCACAAGACCACCATTTTGGCCACTTACGCTGTGAAAGCAGCCTGGGGGATGGCCTTTCAGCACTCAAGGACCTCTGGCTGAGTCCCCTTCACATGGGAGATCAGCCTCACTTGGGAAAAAGTCCCGGCTCTTTACGGGGAGCTGTCCTGAGGGATGGCGCGTTCCTTGTCCCAGGGCCTCTCTTCTTCACCTGCCGGCTTAGTGCTCATCTCTTATGCACATAATCCCTGGTTAGCGCATGTGATCCACCAGCCCAGGCCTAGGCCCCTGGCCCCCGAGCCTCCCCTGCTCACATGCTTGCTGGGTGGCTCCTGGGTGGCCATGGCAACTCTCATCTTCTCATGACAGTTAGGCTTCAGTCATGGCTCTAAGTCCCTCTTCAGCCTCTGCGTCTTTTTCCCTCCGCAGCTTTCCGTCCCCTAAAGCCCTCCTCTGTTTGCACGTCGTGGTTCTCTGTCTCTCGTCTTCTTTTCTCTCAGTTTGTTCCCATGCTTCGCCCGAGCCGAGCCTGTGAATCTGGCCGTGACTCGGCCGTGGCGTGGCACCGTCCTCTCGAGCCACACATGTGTATCCGTGCTCGGTTTGGCCTAAATTAAAATCCTGGACGGAGCATCACTGCGGACAGTTTAGCATAGACTGCAGACTAAATGAAGGCCTGACCTCATTTGATTGTACGTCCGATCTGTAAAGTGAGATTGTAAGATACACTTGTGAACTTCTTTTCATTGTGGTCACCGCAGGCCTCTAAGTGCAGATCATCTTACAGCAATGCAGCCCTGCAGCCTAAAGCATTATGCTGTTTAACGTGCTAAACATCGCCCCGGCCCTTGGGGACCCAGAGCTAACCCGGCGATGTTGTGTGGCCCCATGCTAACAAGTGTCACAGTGATACGAGCCGGTCCTCCCCCTGTGTGAATGCCATGTGAGAGGCGGCTCCATCCATGCCCCTGCCACCTCCGCACAAGGCCCTCCATTGACTTCTAACCTGTTGAGGGACCACGGCGGACAAAGAGCCGCGGGGCGGGGCCCATCCCTCCGACAAGCCTGTGAACAAACGTTAACACGGCTGCAACTGTCCACCCCCTGAATCACTGAATTTATTGACCAACCACAGAGCCCATTCAGGGTCGGAGGGACTGATAAAGGAAGGGGACAGGGACGCCATGAAGGCCCGGGGAAGAAGCCCATGCTAAGGGGACAGGAGGGAGGAGGAAGTCTTTGTGACCGTCTGGTGGGTCACAGACCTCAGCAGGCCTTTTTCCAGACGCAGTTGTCTTTGTGTCATCTGTTGGACCGTAAGTGAGCTTCAGGCCGGCCTTGTGTCTCGACTATTAATCAAGACGAAGGCCTTATGAGTGTCCGACAACCCTAACAGAGGAGGAACCAAACTCACATCTGCTCACAGACCGTGTGAAGACCACGGCCGTGCAGCGACTCCGTGGGACATCACTGGAATCTTTACTTCGGCGAGCCATTGGCACTACAGAGGAGTGTGAGGCCTGAGTAAAGACAAAGTACACAAAGAGTGTGTGTAAGGGGCAAATCTTGAAAGTACAAGACATAGACAAAACCATGTGTGTTGGAAATGTTTGGAATGGCACACGTCTGAGCACAAGCTTGAGAAAACCTTTCTCACTGAGTAGCTGGCTGTGAGGAAGAAAGGCTGTGTGTTTTAGCGTCTTTATGTCTTTCCACCAGTCTCCATCTGTTACTCTACCAGTACAAAGGGAATACAGCGGAGGACACAAAAACCCATATTGCTTTGTGGAGAGGCAACACTAGCCACAAAATGACATCACAAACAGTGGTGGAAAGCAAGACATCTCAGCTCTGTACACATCGGTGTTTACCCAAAAGATGATCCGCGCGAGACACACATGAATTCATGATGCCTCCTCATCCTCATCATGAATATTCCCAAAAAGGCTCTTCCCTGATCTGTGGGAGATCCTTTTCTTTGCTACAACCAAGGACCCCCTTCTCTTGTTCACAATCCCTCCTAAATCCACCCATTCACTGCCTGCAGGCCCTGATCTCCACATGAAATGATACCCCTCTTTCTCCTCCACTCTCGCGCCTTTAAGCGCCCATATGCCAGGCAGCGAGGAGGCTGGGAAAGCCCATAATTGATCAGTACGTCTTGGCTGAAAAAGTGTGACCAAGGTCAGCCCCCCACGAAGCACGCAAGAGTGGCTTAATATACAAATTTATTAGGAAATGGAATGGAAGTTTTACAGAGCAAACACACGGAAAAGTGTTGATATTCACAAGAAGTAAGGCACGGTCGTCATTTCAACGCAGCACAAAGAGCATCGTTACAGTTTCCCCAAAAATGCATTCCCTTATGACACTTTGTTTATTGTTTGTGGTAATAGATGGATATTCAGATGTCCGATTCAAAAACAAATCCTAACTGTCGCATTTGATCACATTTATGCCACTTAGTAATCTCGGATAGAAAAACTAAACCACACAATGTTAAACAAACTGAGATCGTCTGAATTCAATCGACTTAGAATCAACAAATCCTCTTTTTATGTCAATGTTACGTGCAGCGGCTTAATTCTGTTAAACGGCGTAATTAAGTTCTTTAGCATAAAAAGACAAAAACAAAAAACATTAATGCATCCAAGCGACACTCAAACGGTTATAAATTTATTCACTCACTCACTCACTCACTCACTCACTCACTCACTCACTCAATCATTCAATCATTCATTCACTCACTCACTCACTCACTCACTCAGGCTGTGGTGTTGATTTTTTCTTTTTTCTTTCTCTTCCACAGGAAGAAGTGTAATCAGACAGCATTTCGGTACTCGAGTGTTTCCTGTCGCAGAAATACAACCGTGCGTCCCCGGTTTTTGTGCATCCACCTCTCCGTCCCTCACTCTCTGTCGTTTAGCAGCACATAATCAGAGTGAGAGTAAGACCGAGTGTCTCGCTCACGGGGACGCGGGAGGATGGGTCCAGTGCTTTTAGGCCTTGAGCAGTAATGGATTCAGACCTGAGCAGAACAGCAGCTGGTGACAGACAGGATGCTGACCGTGCGGTATTTGATCGTGATTGGAATGTGTTCAGTGTCGAGGCTGAGAAAAGAATAAAGTGCACCTCAGCTTGTTTGGGCGTTCTAACCTGCCCCGGGTCTAACGATTCAGACTGTGACAGAGAGAAGACACTTCAGACGGACATGATGGAAGAGATACAGAATCGAAACAATAAAAATAAATCCAGTTATCTTTAGAGAGCGTCTGCGTGTGATTGTGTAGCTCAGGTGTTCCAGACTGAGGTTTGGCCTTTGCGGAGGTCCCGGCTCGGTCCCTGGAGTCCATCAGGTTGGGAGCATCTCCTGACCCGAGTCACGTCTGCACGCTCCGTTCCGAGCATTTCCTGGGGCCTTTGGGGTCGGAGGGTGAAAGGAAATCTATGCAGTGTTTTATCTTGTCCATGGGGTCACTGAGGGGCACAGAGGTGAGACTGGGGCGTGCTGGCGTAGGTGACAGTAGAGGATCTGGGGGGCCAGTTGGGGTCTTCCTGCAGCTCCAGGGCCAGATGCATGTAGTGCAGTTTAGGGGTCTTGTTTTTTAGACAGAACATCCAGGACAGCGAGGACGAGCCCCAGCGGTCATTGGCCCCCTGGGATCAAACGCAGAGAGAATATTAAGGAGAGAAAACAACTTCACGGCTCTTTATACTCAACTTAAACTGAATTTACTGCACTTATGAGGTGTGGTTGAGTACAAGTTAAGAGTTAAGTTTTGATGACGTCTTTCGGTCGATTGACTGAACACCGGATGAATCGTGTCACGTCCAGATGAAAGATACGGTGGATTTGGGGTTTTTGTCATTTTATTTGTAATTAACAGTGTTTATTCCAGGAGTGTTCATCCATCCTTACACAATAGTTAGACGAGGTCGCTGTCCTGTTGTAGAGAAACAAACGCGACTAGAAACACGCAGCCACCACTAATGCTGATGCTGCACGGCTGATGTTCGCGCTACACGGTGAGCGGGGCCCCTATCGGATTTCTTATGCCTTCACGTGACACCGATCTATTTTTTCTATCCAGCAGAGATGCAAAAATGTTGTGCGTGAGCGTGGAGGCGACGATCACCGGCGTCATCATTCAGTGTGTGCGAGAAAATGGACAGCAGAGATGGAATGGAAGCCGACGTCCGGCGAAAGACGACAGACTCCAACACCTGATAACGGTTTGAGGAGGGGCAGAGGTCAGCTCTTACAAACCACATAAAGGTGGATCTGAGCTTAATGTTGGAGTTGAGAATTTCACCGTGTTCACCAGTGTAGCCCATAAGTGATGTGTTATGTCCCTGACAAGCCTGGCAAGCTGCAATTTATCAGCTATCAAAGCGCAGAAGAGAAGAGGAGAGACAGCAGAGGTTGATGGTTAGGTGTTGCTGAGTGCGTTGCTATGTAGAAAGTGAGAGCAGCCAAACAGGAAGAGAGTGTGGTCAGATGCTTTCAAACCTGTGAGGTGTCAGCAGAGGAGGACAGCAGGGTGTGATTCACCCCGTCGCTGTCTCTGAAAACTAGCCTCCACAAGACGACGTCAACGATCAAAATCTACAGAGGATTTCAGCGGGAAACTCAGAGTGAGCCGGTCATACATGAGCGAGGATCACAGCCACACAAACAAAAACAAAACACAGCTGCTGCAGTCTGAACTGAAGTGATTGGATTTTTTTTGGATTTTTTTTTAATGCTGCTGCAGCCATTTATTGGCGAGCGCTGATTTGGCAGTGTGTAAATGGAGCGTAGGTAAATAGTGTGAATGGAGAGCTCGGAGCGGCAGCGTGTAGAGCGTACCTCCAGCAGAAAGGACACAGCCGCATTCACCGCCACAATGATGACCAGTGTAATGCGCCAGTCATGAGGAACACACACAATCTGAGGGGAGGCAGAGCAGCACACACATACACACACACACACACACACACACACACACACACACACAGTGTTCATCACATCATGCAACTTCTCATGTGACAAAAACCTCCTGTCTTTTCACGGAGCACCCTCAGAGACAGCAGGGACGCAGATTTGCAGAACTGCAACACAGTTTAAATAAATTCTGTGTTTAGATTAATATTTTAAAGAGAATCAAGCCAACATTTATACATTAACATACACAGGAACAGGAAACTTGCGGTAAGAATGACAGCAATTTGTCATTTAAAAAGCCATCCGTAGAATAGATCATTTTAATTAGCATATTTGTCATTATGCAAAATATTACCACTTTTTTACCTCCTTTTGAGTGTTCCCATCAAAATATTATGATTTTATTCTGACATTTTATTACATTATGGTTTATATTATGGTATTGTGGCTGTTTTCTTGATTCATAAACTTTTTCTCGACATGTCACATCATGGCCATGAAATCCTTGGATTGTTTCTTTGCATTAAAGTTTTTTTGAACTGAGCCGTGTTAAATTCTTATTCTTATCATTCCAATCAAACATCCAGTTCAACATCCTGTGCTGCATGTTCTCAATTCAGATCCATGAATTTGGGTACAAACCCCAGAGCGGTAGATAACCTGCAAACTGAGCAACAGGTGAGGGAAAGAAGCCGGGCGAGTTTACCTCCAGGAAGCTGTCGATGGCTGGGATGGGATGCAGCATGATGAGCAAGAGAAAAGTGTACAGACCAACACAGGACAGCATGAAGGGCCCTGAGGAGACAGGAAGTACAGTTTACAATCTGAAGGAAGATGTCTCGGCCTGTGATGCTTTGATTAAAGTATCAAATCGTCAACATCTGCTGACACGGAGGTATCCAAGGACCCCAAGTGTAAGATTTCCAGGCACACTGGGTGCAAAATGACACTTACAGTTCTTGTAGGTGGGCTGTCTGAAGGGCTTCCCCTTAGAGAAGACAATGGCCACGGCCAAGTACTGGCAGGAGGAGACGTAGAAGAGGGTGGTGTTCTCGTAGTTCCTGATGTTTTTATGGTCATGCGGCGAGGAAACATTGTGACTGGGAGAAAGACTGGGACTGGACATGTTACAGGCACTGAAAGAGAGAGAGAGAGCCCTGAATACACTGACAGAAAAGGAAAAATGGAAACATGATGCCAACATTACAATCAGGTGTTGGAGGAATACCTCTTTAACACCCAGACTCCAAAAACCTGAACATCTTGGTCAACAGGGACCAAACCCAAGCGCCCGTCAGTGATGTGAGTGAACATCAGCTGTGTGGGAGACGATGTTACTCACTCTGAAACAGGCGTCCATATCTCATACCAGCTCTGCTGTCGGACTAACAGGAAGACCAGGACCTGGAAGACCAAGCAGGTCAGGATCTGGGTCAGGACCGAGCACAGCAGAGGGCCGGAGATCAGACTGGATGGGGGTCGGCGCCACACCAGCTCCTTCCACGCCGGATTCAGACTCACTAGGCAGACAAACAACTCCAGTCAGAGGACGTCTTTACACCCATTAGTTTATTATTATTATTATTATTATTATTATTCCCAATTAGGACGTTTATTTACATCATGACCTGGAAAACCGGTTCGATCCTGTTTGATGCTGCTGTGCCGTTTCTAATATTTGCTAACTGAGGTTATTTTTACTGCCATCATATTCAGTCGGTTATAACTGGGGGCTGATCCTTATAAAATATAAGTTTGTAACAACTTTTTCTGCCTCATCTCACTGTTGTGGTTAAATTCAGTTTATTTAATGAGAATCAAACATGAAGATTGACATGACAGTGACTGACTCATCATCTCCTCGTTGTTGGAATACGGGTCGCTGATGTGTAGTTTGGTCAGCGTGGAACAAATGACAGTAAGATGTACACACGCTTGTACAGTTCCCTTAAAGCTGCAGCGCTCCACATATGTGACTCAGATTATAATCACACTCACACAATGTTTACATGAGCTCCCACTTAATCTCAGTAATACCTTAATCGCAGCATAATTGGATTATGGGGGTACATGTCCACATACTGTCGTGTGTGCATTGTATTTTAGGTGTATAATGGTGCAGATTATATGGACCCAAAGACAGAATAACAGCCATCTGATACTCACTAGTAAAGGCAATGATGAGAATGATGGCAATGTCGATGAAGAGGAACTGGAAATCGCCCAAATTGCTGAAGATCTGCGACAGAAACGGGGGATTAAGGTCAATCCAGAGTGTATTCACGTTCATTCAGTTGGCTGGATTGGTGGTTGTATTGGATTGAACCCTAATCTAGAAGACACAGATTTGGCTCTGTGTACTGTTCTATCCACAGCAGCAAACTGAACGTAGAACATCGAGCATCACGACACGATGTTCGTGAACATTTTAATCTTTGTCAACCAAGAATTTCTATTTTATCTAATCTGAAATGGTAATTCATAAAAAGCACCAATGTTCCTCGTGTTGAAGAGATAAGAGATGAGAACCGAGGTATTTACCGAGTAGAGCAGAGTAACGCTGAGGTACTGGATGATGCTGTACAGAGCCATGAATTTGAACACGCAGAACGAAGTTATGAGAGCAGCTCGACCCTCCCTGTAAAAAGGTCAAAATAAAAGCATAGACTGGAATAAAAATGGTGTGTGTGTGACTGTTTAACCCCAGGGATTAGACTGTGGCCTGGCTGTTAACACTGTTTCTGTTACTGTTTCACTCTGCATGTGACGAGTGAGACAAAACTTCTCCGGGGCTGTTACAAATTTAATGGATAAATATGAATAAATACATACCAATTTAAGTGATCAAGCTGAAGTCTGCAAACTTCAAAATATTACAAATGACATCACGACCAACCGACACAGAGTTCATTTGAACATCAGAGATTACACAGGAGGAATCTTCTGCAGCACTAAGAACCATCAAATTAAATACAAACAAGATTCGTATTATTTGTAGTTTAAATTTCTCCTTCTTGTATACAGTTAAATATAATATGTTGTATATTATACTGCAGTAGCCCACCTGATGAGGTTGGGAACACAGGAGATGCTGGGGGTGGAGGAGGTGAACGGCGAGGCAACGGAAGCCTCCAGCTCAGACAGAGAGATTCCACTGTGAGCCCTCTTCAGAGCCTGACAGAGGGAGGAGACGCAGCATTACTACTAGAAACAACAGGAGGAGGTGTAGCAGGAGGTGAGACGCAGCTCGACTTCATGACACAACAGGGGAAGAAAATGGGACGAGGGAATGGAACACGGGAAAAAAAATCATCAATCAAAGTCGTACTTACTCCACAGTCGTTAGCACCATCGCCACACATTCCAACAATGTAACTGAAAGGTAAAACGTGTAAATATGACGCACGTGAGGATGACGATGATGATGATGATGATGATGATGATGCAGCAGGGACCATCATCAAACAAATACTGGAGACTCACTCAACGCTCTGCAGGACCTCCACGAGCTGAGTCTTCTGGTCCGGAGCCATTCGGCCAAACACGGTGGCTTTCAGCACGAGCTGCACCGCCCCCATGTGGACACACACAGAATCACAACATGAAGTCCACATGAAGCGGAGAATGAAATCATGTCGCACAGCGTACACATCCGAGACCGTCTCTGACCTTCGGGACCAGATGAGGGAAGTGCTCCACGATGACGCCAAAGGCCTTGCCGCTCATAGCAAAGTGATAGTTTTGGTCCCGCTTGGGGAGGTAGGTTTCACACAGCTGCTCCTCCAGGCCGATCTCCACAGCCTGGAACGGAGGATGAGGAGGGATGAGTTCTGTGTCGTGGCCATGTGAGGCCCCGTTAGGTCCTGGACTTGACTTTACAGCAAGAAGAGTCAGTGAGTCGTCATCACTGTGAGGTGTGTGTGTGTGTGTGTGTGTGTGTGTGTGTGATGTTTTTGTCAGCTCCTCTCTCTGACCTGACCGCTCCTGTTGGTCTGGACGGGGTTCTCACTGTGGTGCCAGGTGATGCTGGCTGGGTGTAAATCTTTAGGAGGCACGGCGTCTGCTATAATGACCTTCTCATGAGGCCCCACCATCCCGCAGTCACGAGCCACCGACACGGCCGTTAACATGTTGTCCCCTAACGGAGGAAGAGACGCCGTTCACATGGAGATCTTGAGCCATGAATGAGCCGACCATCTCAGATATCAACAAAAAAGACACGAAGGGAAATGAAATCAGAGAAGTGTTTCGGTCAGCGGGGTACCTGTCACCATCACAGTGCGGATGTTGGCCTGTTGTAGGTCACGTAAAACGCCCGCCGACTCCTCCTTGAGTTTGTTCTGCATGATGATCAAGCCAAGGAACTCCATGTTGGCCTCTATCAGGTCCCTGAGGGCCACAGATCACACGTTTCACTACGGTCACCTATGGTCACTTTCTTAAGTAATAAGTAATTCCACCTTAAAATAAAACAGAATTCTGACGTGGCCAGATGAATGTATGGATCAGTTACTACAAACTGCAATGCATTATGGTCCTTTGAGGCTGCTGGGGGAAGAGTAACTAATCTTACCTTTTCTAAGACTGATTTCTCTTCTCCCTGTGTGCTGTACTCAGTCCAAAATGATCCTAATCTAACCCCCAATCCAACAAAACCACAACGATGAAAAACCACGAGGCTCATTCTCCAATTGTGGAGGCATGAAAAAAAAAGAAAAATCTGTAATAAAATAATAAAATCATTAAATGTTATATAAATATTGTATCAAAGTGTGAGATGCTCCTTTAAGATGACAGGTCCTCTTCCTTTATGTAACGTTTTAGATAATGCCTATAATAAAACTAAGATTCAAAACTGATTCAAGACCGTATAAATATTTTATGAGTTTATCAAAAGTCAAATCATCATCGAGTAATCAGAGCAGCAAAACTCCCAGTGATTAGATAAATACAACGTCCAATAAACAGTCCAATATTTTCCCGTAATATTGTGAAAATAGGAGTAGAAAGTAGGAAAAATGTACTTCCAGTTTCCACCCATGGACATGACATCATACTGTACTATGTGTTTGTCCAGCTGAACCAAGAACAATAAACGTCCAGACGAGGAGTGGAAAGGCCACAGCTGTTTCATTGACAGACTTTCAGGCTGGGATGTTTCTTGGATTTTGTCATCGTACTGTGCTCGGTGTTATCTGGGTAGAAGGAGGTGTACCTGCTGAGGTTCTGGACTTTGTGCCAGGACAGTTTGGATTCCAGCTGTCGATGTGCCAGGGCAATAACCCTGAAGCCCTGCTTGGTGTAGGCGTCCAGAGTCTCGGTAAAGCTCTGTGGGACTGCAGAGGACACAGATCAGCTGTCATATCAGTCGGACTCATCTCCAGACGACTGCTGTTTGTGCTCTAAACACCGCTAAGCTTTATTTGCTGTTTGGAGACGTGTCTGACCAGTGTTCTGCTTGCAGAGGCCGGCTACGACCTCGGGTGCCCCTTTCAGGTAGGTGTCCATGTGTTTCTCTCCCAACCGCCTGACCACCACGCTCATCCTCTGCAGGGCCGAGGAGAAGGGGAACTGACGCACGATTCCGATCTCGTAGGACTGAGGACCAAAATGACACAGGAGACGCTGAGAAAAGCAACAAAAAAACAACAGATGTGGAGCAAAAATATAGAAAGCTTACGTGTGATCCAGAGAGCTGCAGGAGGAAACGGAGAAAAGATTTTAGGAGGTAAATACAGTAAACTACAACAACGTGATGATGTCATATTGACAGAAACAAACACGCTTCGTGATGAACTGGAGATAAATCCGCGTACCATGTTGGGAGTTTCAGGGACGTTCTGTTTGGGTCCAGGAGGTCGCACCACCGTGGGCATGATGGGATTGTGGAGAGCCGTCTCCTCCTCCGTGGGCTCCTCCAGGATCTACACAGACGTCACAACCCCACCTGTTAACCTCTGCTTACAGTAACTTTTCAACTAGCCCAAAATCAGCCTTAGTTGTAGAAAACTTTTGACTTTTCCACAACCAAGCTCCCTCTTGAAAAAGCGCAGGCATTTTCTGCTAATGAAGAGTATCCATGGTACCGGGCTGTAACGTTCCAGCCAAGAAAGCCTCGCCGTGCCAAGGCAACGAGCGTGGTGCTGCATAATTCATGAGCAGACCGGCGTCCACGCTACAGAAGAGGGAACACAAGCTGGTGACTAAGCATGCTGGGTCGGAGGGATTCTTACCCAGCCCGTGGCGCCGAACATCTTCAGGTCTAAAGGGTCTCCGGAGAGTTCCCCTTCTATTTTGGTGAGCGAATGGCAGGTTGCCATGCCGGCCACGAACGCGGTGTTAACCAGGGTGGGTTTGGCTGCGTCCCCCTCTGGAGGAGAAAAGCTGGAATGGAGGGAGAGGTCGTGACCCAACATTTCTACTGTTCCTGACCGTTAGAGAAGAACTAATGCTGTAAGAGGTGAAATAACCCACTGAGGTCGTCTCCACTCAGGTTATAAGTTACCAAATGGACCACGGGGTCAAAGCTCAAATTCATCTTAAACTGAACCGCTTATCCAAGATAAGATAAGACTAAAAACAGCTCCTGGGAAAAGAGATTAAACTGGAAGTGATATCAGAAAAGTCTGACTAAACCAATTCGGAGGAAAATGAGAGGATGTTTCAGGAATAGATACAGGAGGAGGAGACACAAACATGGGAAGACATACGGCACACAGCTCATGTAGTATTTGGAAACCTTTGGTCAATCTTATTTTTCTCTCCCTTGCTGCTCACCGCTGCACACAAACGGGCAATTTAACGTACGACATAAAGATCAAGATATCAAACTATGATAATGTTCAAAACAAACTCTTCATGACAATTTATTTAATGAGGAAAAAGAGCCAACAAACACCATATCTCACATTTAGACCTGATGAAGATGTTTTGGAATCTTAGCGGTTTTGTGGAGGATCTTGGGAAGCGAATAGAAGTAAATAAAGGTACAAGAAGTTCTCTCCTACCTGCCACGTTCTGCTCTTTGAATCCCCCACAGGTCCAGGCCGTCCTCGGTGAGCGTCCCAGTCTGTCAGGGACAATCCACAGTGATTTGGATCACAAAGCACCAACCTGGCCTGTATTACTCAAGCCTCAAAGAACAGGAAACCTGGACTAACTGGCCCCAAATAGTCGATTTTAGGATGTGGATTTGATTTAATCTACCATCTACCATATTTGTATTCATATCAAATAAATGAGACACAACTGACGGGAAGATCTCGACCGTCTCCGCTACACGCAGACGAACATAAAACACGTCCACGCCGCTGATCGACCATGTGTAGAATCGGAAAACATTGGTGCGATTAGAAATTTCACCCCTGTCATAAGTTCCCCTTCGTCCTCGGTGTCACAGCCTGCACATTATCATCCCTCCAAGTACAGCAGCGATAAAACAGTGTGGACAGATACCAGATGCCGATAACACGCCGCACGCATGAAAAACCACAAATCAACGAGACCCTCGGCACTGCCACAGGACAACATTCTTCATTTCACTCTGCGGTCGTGTGTGTCATAAAGTCACTCCCTCACAAAGGAGACTTTGTATTCGATTTAAGAAGCGGCTTTCAGTGTAGCACAGCTCCTTCCTGTCCTCGAAGACAAAACTATATTTAGATCAGTCCTCCAGGATTCCGTCCCGGAGGCCAGATGCTCGATCAATACCCTACCTTATCAAAGCAAACCAGGTTGAGCTGCCCGCACATGTTGATCCTCTGGGGGCTGATGCAGAAGATGCCCACGCGCTTCAGGCGCCGCTGGGCGTACACGATACCGGCCGTCATGGCGGCCGGTAAGGCCGGGGGCACGGTGATGGTGATGATGTCCAGAGATTTAACCACGATGGTCGGAGCCGGAACCTGGACGACACAAGCACCCAAAATGCTCAAACGCGATTTAAAAACAGGAAGTTCATCTTAAAGCAGGTCCGTGTGAAGCGGCGATACCTTGTTCATGACACTGAGGACGATGTTGTAGATGAAGCCGATCCCTGCAACGCCCACCAGACACAGGAGGAACAGGTAGGCGTCGCGGTACAGCTTGAAGTCGGTGGGTTTGGGGTAGAGGATGGAGCGCACCAGCTGGCCTTTCTCCGTGCTGAACCCTGGGAGGCAGAAACTCAGATTACCAACAGCCGTGTCCCCGAGTGACGGGGTAACATTGGAGAGACGCTCGTCACTGGAACTCTCATTCACTTCCAGCTATTTGGGTCAAGTATGGGAAAATGATGGCTGACGTATCGGAGCTCCGAACAGCTGATTTATTGGCTATGGTTGTAAAAGTTGAGCTACGATAAAGTCAGCACACTCTGATAACTAAGATAAATAATATAACTTGCTTGTAGGACTATGCACTTTCAGTGGTGTGTGTGTGTGTTTTCCCCACTTCTTTTTTTTTTTTTTTTTCAAACTTGTGACGTTATAATCTCAGATTATTTGACTTCCGTCGTATGAATGTGACATGTAGTGGTTGTAGTTGCTCTACTCTCTGGACTCGTCCTCCGGGGGGGCGTGGCTTGGATTTTATTACCCACCCCCCTGGCCTACATGGATGTGCGCAGACCCAAGGAGTCCATGGATTTATAATTCTATTACATTTCCACGGCAATTACAGTGCTGCTATCAGGCCAACGGGTACCAAAATGTGTAATTCCCTGGATTATGTGTAATCTGAACACCAACATTGTCCTGTTAACATAAAAACCATCAAAAGCCTTTATCGAGAGCTGCTACATGTGTATTTCCGCCTCGTTGTCGTTTCCCTCCAGCTCACCTGTTCGCACTACGACAGCCTTCACCAGCTCTCCGGTGTAGAAGCGGGTCTGGATGACGTGGGTGCCACAGAACAGGGTGTGTCTCTTGTGCTCCTCCGTGTTGTAGCTCCGGTCCCCCTCCTCGCCTGAGCTGGGCAGACTTGTCTTGGTGACGGGTACGCTCTCTCCTGGAAAGACATCTCAAACTGTGAGCAAATCTCAGACAGCCGCACAGAGACAGGGATGGTTAACGTTTGATTTCTACTGTAAAAATATCTCAAAACACTTTACAAAAAAACACCAAACCAAACGGCAGCCTCGTGTGTTTGCTATAAGGAGCAGAGTTCCTGCTGCATATCGGCGTTCCCACCTGTCAGCATGCTCTCATTCACAATGCAGGTCCCACGGATCAACACAGCATCACAGGGCATGATCATCCCGTTGGTTGGAATACTGATGACATCACCGGGCACCAGCTCCGTGGACATGGCCTGTTCAATATCTGTGATCGAGAGACAGATGAAAGGACGTTACAAAGTCTGTACAGAGTTTCATCAGACATCAATCACCTGCTGGGTGACGAAGATAAAGTATCTATCAGACATCATCACAATAGGTTGATAGATTACAAGATAATCCTAATCTCTTCTTCACATCCAGGAGCATTTCACAACATAATCATCAACATGTCAGTCGTGAATAGAGACTGTTAGCTTCGCTCTATGGAATTTCATCCCTGCAGCAGTGGAAAACTAAAACGTGCCTTTATTTCCCCTGCACACGGAAAGACGGACCACACTGTGAGCGGCTACCATGTCATGTAACATCACGTATTGCTGCGAGCGAGAGAGAGAGAGAGAGAGAGAGAGAGAGGGGGGGGGAAAGAGAGAGAGAGAAAATATTTCTGGAAACACACACAAGGACACATCTGGACAAAATATCCTGAATACTACACGTGGCAGACTACAGTGAATTCCTGCCAAAAGCCACACAATCACAAGTCGTCATGGTGACATCATCAAAATGCTCATTTTATCCGACCAACAGTCAGAAAAACCCAAATGTGTTCAATTTACGGTGGTAAGTCCTGAATACTGCAGTGACTCATAACACTGAGGAAACTGTGATTTTTTACGTATTTGTTTTTCTTAATGAATTGTGACTTATGTTGACTGCGCGTTTAGCCGTTTCCAGGAGTGACTCACCTTTTTCACAGTATAAAGTGAGGTAGCTATTGAAATGACAGACATGAACACTATGGCTGCAGCGTAGTAGTAGTAATCCTCAGTACACCACAGAATAACACTGAAGAGCTGGAAGATGTAGAACGGATTCAGCACCTGACGGGACGACACAAACATCATCCTTTCACTGCAGGTCATGATCCAATAAACACTTCTTTTCCATGGCATTTTCTGTCGTGCTGTCAAAACTGTTCGACTGATTTTCAGTTTTAACATCTCCAAACATGATTTTTCATAAATCGTGTGCGGCTTGATAATCGCAGGATTTGATGCTGGCAGTCCTGTTGTGTTATGAAGTGTTATGAAGGCTACTCCAGCTAGGGATCCCCAGTTAGGGTAAACAAACATGACAAAACAAGACAACTGCAGAAAATGAAAAAGAGGAATGCATAAATCATACATTTTTTAGTCCTACTTGAGTTACTGTGATTTTTTTTTTTTTGAACAATGGAGTGGTTGTTAGCCAAGCTGCTGTTATTACCCACTACTACAGCTAGGGGTCACTGATGAGAGCAAAAAAAAACAAAACAAAAAAAATCCAGCAAAATGAAGGGTTATAAGTTTAAGAAGAGACGTGTTCAAATGATCATTTCAACACTTTCATAAAAAAAAACACACTGAGTGAAAAAAGGCTAATTTAGGCATTGTCTCCTCAAACATTCCAATTGTTCTGATTACTACATAATCCCATGAATTCTGATAGCTACATAAACCCTGAGCAACAGCAGCCACGGACTTTGACACTAGCAGGGGGGAAAAAACAACACATTGATCTAAACAGATTACAAAGTATGGGTTTGTCTTTGTGGTGGGATTTCTAAAAGTATGACAATGTTGGGAAATCACAAAATGAAGCATACGTAAACATTAAGATGCTACGGCTGAGAAGACTCACCTCCTTTATGAGAAGCTTAAATAAAGACGGGACTCGGACACTGATCTCATTCTCGTCAAAAAACATCCTCCTGTGGAAAAACACATTTTCAAAGTTTGGAATTGAGTTTTACACATCACCCAAAACTCAACGGAACCCCAGAACCTCATCCAGGAGCCGTGTGTACCTGTAGTTCTGCACCGCTTTGGTGAGTCCAGAGCTGTGGTCAGAATGAAGGCTCGCACAGCTCACCTTCAAATCCTCCAAGCCTCTAGAAAAGTCACACACAGTCATTCATCCGGCATCACGAGGCAACAGATTGGCTTCATACTGGGGAGTATCTCACTGAATATGAACAGGGGGTCTTACTTGTACATCTCAAAGCTCTGAATCACATCATTCCAGAAGTACTTAGTGCTGCGGAAGGAGAAGTACTGAAAAGAGAGGTGGAGAAGAGGATGAGCAGATGGTGTCTGATGATGATCAAGACGGTGAGAGTAAGATTTAACTTTATATATCTATAGATATATAGATATAAATAGAACACAGGGTCCCACTGCTGCACCTTGATGGGCTGCACATCAGCAATTATCCCATGATGCTCCTCCATACAGCGCTCCTCGTCTCCACTGAGCAGGGGATCCGGGGTCTCCAGGTCCAAACTGTCGAAGGGCCGTTTTCCAGGGCTGAGCATCACGTGAACTTTGGCCCGGAACCACTGCTTGAACTCATCCTGGGAGAAAAGAGTAAAAAGTGAATATCATGGAACAACACTGAGTTTATTATTTATAGTGTAATTCATGATGGGAAGAATGGTGACTTCATAATTGTGTCATATTTTAAACATTTATGACTGAAGACAACATTCATAAAAAAGGTACAACTTTGTAAAGAGCCATAGATACTTTGTTTCTATTTTGTTTGTAGTTAATAGATCTATTATGACTAGAGATGCACCGATATGGAAATTCTAGGCCGAGAGCGATATTTAAAATAAGAATTTGGCCGATAACCAATACTGTGTCAATAAAGGAAACTGAAGTTGAATTAAGTTTCCCTATGAATGTGTTTTACTTTAGACACTTTGCTTTCTGTTTCAGAGTTAGTAAATAATACAAGAGGAGGACATTCGCCAGCCAAAGACGGATTTACTCAACCTGGCAACCCGGCATTAAGAGATTATTTGTTTTAATCTACAAAGCACTAATAAACAATTACTCAGCTAGCTTACATCAACTGTTCCTCCATTGTCCTACAATATGACGTCTATCAGTTACCGACCGTGGACCTGAGCAGCAGCGTGTGTGCGTCTTGGAGGGAGGTGTGTGTGCAGGTGCCCTTGACGCCCCACTCAGGTAGCCAGTAGAGCAGCAGCAGCAGGAGGCCACCAGAGCAAACAACACCAACAGACACCAAAATCATCTTCCACAGACAGGGCCGGTACCCCCACACCTCCTGCAAGGCAGACAGAACGGAACAGAAGGTTCAGGCCCAGATACTCTCAAAGCGGACCTGACAGGGGGTCCGTTTGTCCTTAGAATCTGCAAAGATGGTAACTCAGCATTACGATGGGAGGAGGTGTTTACCATCTCATCCTCCAGGCCCTGGTTGATCATCTTCTGCTCTCTCGTTTTCATGTTGTCAGACGTGAACCAACTACAAAGACAAGAACACAATTTAATATCTTCCCCATTCGGAGGAATCATGAACTGACACCGTTTAAGGCCTTTACCTGGGATGCCTGCTCTTTTGTGATTGGTCAGATGAGGTCGTCCTGAGCTGGCCACGCCCACTGTGAAACAGATGAACCTTTAGCGCTCTACCTTTGTACAGGTAAACTTAAATGTGTCCTATTTTGATGTTAAGAGGTTATCGAGGTAAATAAATGCTGACAACGGAGCCTTCTGGAGCGTTAGTGTTGGAGAGCTGAGGCTCAGTTATCACTACAGGAAATCTTCTCCTCCATCTGCTCCGCAAAGACTTTAATCTCAGCCAAGGGCAAAGTTTAGTTTGTTGTTTTTTAAGGTCACAACAATGTGGTGACGACAGTTTAACCCCATTATAAATTACAACACACCCACTAACACTAACGACTTTCGCCACTGTGTGTTTGATGTCTCAATGTGGCCGTGCCATAATCCTGTTTACAGCACATTAAACAGTTTGTGTGTTTTAATGACAAATTAGTGTACACTGACATACGCATTAAATTGTAGTTCATGTGAAGGTGGTGGTTTTAAACAGTGATTTAAAGTAATAAACTGTAATTTATATGAATGAATGAATTTTCCCCTTGTTACCGACTCAACTTTTTAACCTTCTGCTGTCACAGATAATCAAGGAAATGACACTGATTTAATAACACAAACCTCAAAAGACATAAAGGAAAAAATAAAACACACAAATTAAATCATTTAAGTTCAATTGGGGATAAAATATTGGATGTAAACAGAAAAAGACATCACATTTTCACAACATTCACGATGCCTGAAACATTCTAGAAACATCTAAAGGAAGAATTCTACGAAAAGAAGACTCCAGAAACATTTTAAATCTAGACCAAAATCTTTTTTGATGTGGTTCTTTCTGAGTCTTTGGTTTGTGGTTTACAGTTTGGCAGAAATGTTGACGTTTTATCCCGCCTAGAGCCGCTTTTTATAGAACAAATGAGAGAAAATAGAATGAAGAGTGAAAAGTTAGACTGCAGATGAGTTTAGATGACGGTAAATAACCGTTACCGCTGTAACGTCTACCTGGGAGCTGGTTAGATGTAGCAGAATGTGGCTCATACTTATTTTACAACTCTGTCCCGAGTTTTAGACAAAACCGCTATTTAAACAACGGATTCCCATTTTCCCTCTTTGAATTCCCGTTTCATCTTTTCTAAGCACGTAATAACAACTGTTTAGTACAGTGTTATTCTACCAAAGGTTACTGATTTACTCAGGGGAGACAGGTAATAAATCAATGATCGATTACGATGGAAAAACCTTTGGAACACCCAAACAGGGAAACCAGGGAGATAAAACAAATATTCCCTAATTTGGGAATCACTGAGCCAAGACATTCCACGAAACGTTCCCTGATCGACTCCAACTTTTACACCGACAAAACCACTTTGTGTGCGTTCGAGGCTGTGATGGAGCGCCGCTAACTTACCTGGCCACGAAAAAGAAACGCCACAAACACCAGATCGGCGCGTAAAAACGCGCAGGATAGCGCAATAACTCACCAAAGTAGCTTTGTGTTTGCGCGTCAAAGTTGCATATTTCAGGGAGTGAATGCTGGAGCGGTTTGTTCGGAGGATTCCAGCAGCAGCTCTCACATGTCCGGGCGCCCACGCAGCGCAGACGGCGCAGTGCACGCTGCGCGGACGGTCCCACAGCAGTGCGCCCACAAGGAAGTGGGAAAACAGGATGTGAGGTCATTACAGGACACTTTTGGGGTGAAATTCTTAAGCCGCCCCCTCCAGCCTCCCCCCATAAAAAAACGCCTCTGGTTTATCCCTCAATCAGCTGAGTGTGAAGTCACTGTGGTGCTTTTACATAACGATGAATTTGGCCTTTATTTACATTCTAAAGTCAACAAGGTGAACCATTAACTTTTTAGAGATATTTGATGTTAGAGGACATTTTTCAAGGGAGGGTGTGATTGTAGAAAACACTATGAAGACACCTACAAAAAAACACACACAAAAAACACAAAAAAGACATTAATACTGCAAATTTCATCATTTTCTCTTTCTGGAAATTGGAAATAAGAACAAAAATATATAAACAGTGACCAAAAAAAGACAATAAAAGGAGAAATTTTGAAATAAATCTTTTCTAATTTTTTTTTGCCTAACCAGCTTGTCTCTCCGCTGCGGCTGGTCTGTCTTCTCTATCAAAGCGTGTAATCCTGGAAATATTTCCAGAGAAATTGTTGCACTGGAAAGTTCCCTGCCTGTCTCTGTATCCCACGTGGAATCTGTGGATTCCCCTTTAGATCCGAAAACTCCACCAGGGATAAGAACACCAAAATATCCATGTAAACTTGTTTGGTCCATCTCCTTCCACCTCTCTACAAAAACACGCCTTCCATCTAAATTTATGCAATCAAGAATGGCATCCGGGATGAAAAGTTCTAAAGAAGACATAGACATGATGTCTTGCACATGAGAAACCACCGTCCACGTTAGCCCTGTTTGCATTGGCAGCCATGCAGGGTGGTTCATTCTTTGGGTAAGAGGACCGTTCAGTTTCACAATATTGTTGACATCCATATTTCTCCACTTGCTGGTGGCTGTCCGGTTGGTCCTGTGGCTGGATGCTGACCGGTTGGTCCTGTGGCTGGATGCTGACCGGTTGGTCCTGTGGCTGGATGCTGACCGGTTGGTCCTGTGGCTGGCTGCTGACGGGCTTGTTTTGGAGCTGGCTGATGGTC
>OMNV01026687.1:0-16392 GCA_900303265.1 Brotula barbata | reverse complement strand
GTTACGCTCTCCCACGGACGCACGAATCGTAAGGCCGAATGGATGGAAGGTTGAATATTTGAACCGTTCCTATAATCCGATACAATATGTTTTGACACAAAATGATGCGGTGGCTACTATACAATACAGTAGGACACGATATGACACCTATGACACACATGATACGATACAACATGATATGATACGATACAAAATGATATAATACGATACGTTACGATATGATACGATGTGTTACGATATGATACGTTACGATATGATACGATGTGTTACGATATGATACGATGCGTTACGATATGATACGATACAACATGAAATGATACGATACAACATGATATAATACGATGCGTTACGATATGATATGATACAACATGATATAATACGATACGTTACGATATGATACGATGTGTTACGATATGATACGATACAACATGATATAATACGATACGTTACGATATGATACGATGTGTTACGATATGATACGATGCGTTACGATATGATACGATACAACATGATATAATATGATGCGTTACGATATGACATGATACAACATGATATAATACGATACGTTACGATATGATACGATGTGTTACGATATGATACAATGCGTTACAATATGATACAATGCGTTACAGTATATACGATGCGTTACGATATGATATGATACAACATGAAATAATACGATACGTTACGATATGATACGATGCGTTACGATATGATACGATGCATTACGATATGATACGATACGTTACGATATGATACGATCCGTTACGATATGATACGATACAACATGATATAATACGATGCGTTGCAAGATTCTTTACGATATGACACGATACTACATGATATCATACGATGCAATATGATACAATACGATATGATACAGCATGAAATGACACGATGCATTACGATATGATACAATACGATGAGATGCAATAGAGTATAGATAACGGATGGATGGATGATGGATGGATGATGGATGGATGATGGATGGATGGAAGGACAATATGATACAATCCGGTATGATACAATGCAATAAAACTTTATTGTCTGATTTCTCCAAAATGTATGTTGTCACGGACAGCACAGCTCCAACGTACAACGTGACATCATAAATCATGAATGAATTACATTAAACGCTAAGAAGACACATTTAACGTGCTGAACACACACATTAAAGGGATGAGATCACACACACATCCAGCAGTAAACCTGCCGAGGCCTTCAGATTGACGACGAGACCTCTGATGGAGAACAAGAATCGAACACAAAACAAATTGCTGCTTCTGTACACGTCTGAGACCACCGGAGGTAAAACATAAGATGTTTTATAAATGACCACATGATTGTTACACATTCCTTTTTGACATGTTCCACTCGCTGACAGGTAAACAAACAAACAAAAAGGACAGAAAAACCTCATTAATGAAATTCATTTCTGCAGCAGGGATTATTTCATATTCTGTTAAAGCTCAGCACGTCCTGGATGCTGCTCGTGAAGACAAACAGGCCGGAGTGACACGCGTACAAAATACATGGCCGCTCGTCCTCAAAGCCGGAGGACAAAGCCCGGGCGGACACGTGCAGCAATCTGAGCGCCGCACAAACAACAGCTCAGCCGTCTTAGGTGCTAAAGTTGTTTTCAAGGCACCACTCACTGCTTGGGGTTATGTAATTCAGCTGTGAATGTCCCACATGACACATCATTTATATTGCATTACCTAAAAAGCAGCTCGCTCGCTCTCTCTCCCACTCTCTCTCTCTCTCTCTCTCTCTCTGACTGCACTCAAGCCTGCTAGATTTTTCATCTCCAATTAAAAGGGAAGTAAAGCACTGCATCAGTGGAGTCAAGAGCAGAGTAATGACTGATGTCTTCACCCTAAAACAAGTAAATAATTGACTTTGTTTTTCAATTTTTGAGGGTAAAGACAGACAGAGAATGTTTGTAGGTTGTTAGTGTGACAATGAGGTAAGTAGGGACACGGAGCCTTGGTCTTTTTGGCACCTGACATCATTCGGAGTGCTTTTCCTGTCACTCTGATGGTTACCGACAGGAAGAAAATGAACCATAATGAAGGAAAATGGATGTTGGAGAATTAAGCTCGCTATGATTGGAGACATTTGCTCCCAAAGACAACGACCGGCACAGTTGAAGGTATCTGGAAATGTAAGAGACGAACAAAAAAATACTCTTCCCCGACGTCAGCGTCTGTGCAAACTGTAATTTTCGTGCGTAAAGTCTGAAATCAAATAAAACACATACATGGAATCTACCAAAAGAAGCATCGGATTACGGCCGAGAGATTAAAGAAGACCTAAATCCAAAACGATGAGAAAAAGTCGTCTGATGTGGCCTGACTGATGCCATCCTTCTCTCGTCGTACTTCCACATTCTTCCCAAGGATTTGTGGCATTAACACCTTAAATTGTCACTTTGTTTCCACTGAATAAATTTGTACCTTGATGCTCTTTCCCCGGGTTACGATATGATGACACGCCTGATGTATATTCTGCAATTTACCGTCAAGATGATGTGCAAAAAACCCCCCAAAAAATCCCTTAAGGATTTGTAAATAACTTTAAGACATTTTGCTGTGAATATTGCCTCAGGACACTCTCTGGTCTATAAATATCAGCATGTCTGACATCAGTGGATATCAGCTCAGCTGCTACCACTCATCTATCTATCTATCTATCTATCTATCTATCTATCTATCTATCTATCTATCTGTCTGTCTATCTGTCTATCTGTCTGTCTGTCTATCTGTCTGTCTGTCTGTCTGTCTGTCTGTCTATCTATCTATCTATTATCCATCCATCCATCCATCCATCTGTCCAAACAGGAAGCAGCTACAAAATAATTAGGAATGATTAGGAAGATCTAACCTGTCATCTTTTTCAAAATGTCTCAAAACGGAGACGTTGGACCATCATTAATGCCTGACGAGACCTGCCAGAGATGCAGCGATCACGTTGATCGATAAGATTTGATTGCTTGTGATTTGATTGTTTGCGATCTGTGCAGCGCAGTAAAAGCACATTATGCCAAAAACCCGTGTGGAGGGGTGAAGAAGGATGATGTCGTGGCCGGTGTTAAGCCCAGATAAAAGTAGATGAATTCTCCTCTCAGGTCTTAGCGATGATGCTCTCTTGGAGAGGGGACAATTGGCAAATGATTATTGATTTCAGCACAAGAGGCGCCTGGCTGGGATACAGAATGATGGTGCACCAGGCTGCAGCCTGTGGATTTTAAAATGCTGTTTACACATGCATATGAATCAATTATTCAGTGTTTTATTCACATCAAGAGACCTTTTTTTTATATATATCTATCTGTAATGTGATGTATGATATGGAGTCATTCCACCGCATGTGAAGCGTAGTGTAGCAGCCCCATCACACCACAGGCATTTTAACAAATTTTATCACCTCCAGACTGCACACGAGGTGTGAAGAGAGAGGGCGAAAATGTAATTCCCAAAACTGATGACTGTTTTACAAAATTACAGGAACAAAAGGAAAAAGAGGGAACATTAACCGGTGATATGTCTCGCCTTGGGCCAATCTAATATGGCCGTAATTGAATCAGTTCTAAATAAATGATGGCGCCATAGTTTAAAGCAGCACCTGTCATCCCGGCGCTGACAGCATTATGCCTGACACAACTATACATCTTCATAATCCTGCAAGTTCAAACGGAAGGGAGGACATCATGGGGAAATAAATTCAAGTTTAGTGTTGCTTTAGTGTCAAAAACTCATCTTTTTTTTTTTTGCACAGACTGAGAATTTCACCCAAACCTTGAGCACCACCAAGTGGAAAAGATGCAAAATTGCAATCATGACCAATGGGAGCAAACTCTGATTTTATGACCGTTTTATTTTGTTCTCGCATTGATAAACCAATGCCAACAAACACCGCTTTCTCCCGTCAAAGTGAAGAAAACTGTAAAACCCAAAGGACAGTTATTACACCATATCACAGCGTATAAATGGAAAAATAAAACGGCAGAACCATTTTCATGCATTTGTGAAAAATAAATAAAGTCCTCTTTGCATTTCCTTATTTGAATCCCTTGTGTGTGATGGACGTGAGCGCTCCGGACGTTTGGGGATCGTGTAAAAATCGGAGACCAATTTAGAAAAAAACAAAAAAAACATTTTAGGTGCAGAGATGCAGTCACAAATTGGACGGGTTTGCCAAAAAATTTTTTTTTAAAAATCAAAAATACTGCATGTCTGGGGTAGAAAAACCACATGAGTAACTCTTTAGCTGCCAGACAGTAAAGAAAAACACTGGAAAACAGATGGAAACACTGTGGCCGAGCTACAAACTCCAGCACTGCCACTGGTTCTCAAAAGGGTGTGCGTCTCACATGAAGTCATTTAAGTGGAGTACTCTCTCTCAAATGGGGGTACACGTACCCCCCAGGGAGTATTTGGAGGTACTACGGGGGTATGGAAGAGAAAGTGAAAACTAGAATAAATTATAAACATATTTTGAAAACAAAATAAAAGTATGAGATATAAAGGATAATAAATGAAACAAACATCAGAACAGAGACAGACTTGCATAGAGCTGCGTACTGAACTGTTTATAGCTGTGGATCATTACTTTATTGTTCGTTATAGTTTTATCACGTATTTGTCATTCTTGTCAGGTTATATTCTTCAATATCTGGATTATCTTTCATTCGTCACTCTTGACACCATCCCGTCATATACATCATTTTCCAAAGCTAAATGCTGTATTGGTAAAGTGGAAACCAGCTTAAAAAATAACTGGAAGAAACCGAAAGACAAAAGTATGAGAACCGCCGAAGAAGAACAATTTGTTTACTGTGGCAAATTATTCACCAATAAAAATGATTTCATTAGGAAGTTGTTATCTATTGTTACCGTAACTCTCTTTTAATCGTCAAGATAAAAACAAATATGACCCATATCATCCATAATGTGTGAGATCAGCGTCAGAGGACCACAGATTGAATTCAGTCGCGTACGGTGGAATGGATTTGCACGATCGGTCAACACGGCTACGGTCGCGTTCGTCGAGCGACTTCGGCCCAAATGCGGACGCTGTGTTTCCCACACCGTGACGCCCACGTTGGAGCTCCTGTATCAAACCCACATTCGGTGAAAAGAGGTCACCGCTCCAACCCTGACACGGCAGAACATGCGTATTGGTTAGCGTACTTAGCTTGTTGGCTATCATGACACAAACACAGAAAAACATTCATTAGCATGTGGTTTACTTTGAGAGGGCAAATGGGCGATACTTATCATTCATACAAAATGTCTATTACTTTGAAGAAATGTGCAAACAAAGCATTAAAAGGATGCCTAAACATGCTCTCCGATGCTGGCATTTGAAAAAATATACAGTTAGAAATATATTCACATCCAAGAGTAGCACTCCTACATAACTCAGTGTGGGCGCTAGCAAGAATTAGCTTGCATAGTTCAGTGCATGCATAAGCGATTCATCATGCAATAATTGCTCCGGTATGTTTCACGAGCGTGATCTCTTCCTTAAAACGCGTGCCGAGTGCGAAAGATGTGCACAAGAACGTGATGTCACTCTCGGAGACAGACAAAATGGCCGGACGCGAACGCGTAACGAGCTAACGGTATGTACATGTATCGGGTTCGACGGCTGTTTCGTCGCGCGCGCGCGTGTGTGTGCGTCGTTCTTCGTCGACGTTAAACCCTGTGTTCATCTGAGAGGAATGTTTGGAGATGAGTGGCAGTCCGGAGAAAAGGTTTCCCATAAGGCCGTGGGCGCCGCGGCGATCGTCGGCGTCCGCGGCTAGGGGGCAGCGGTGGTGTGGGAGGAGTCCGAAGGGACTCGAAAGGGGGGGAGGGGACAAGAGGCCATTACAGTTAAATCAACACGAACACTTAAGAATCGTTCGAACCCGAGAGGGTCGGGGGTCTTCAGACGTTTAACACCAACGACACATGCTTCGTCCCCGCCCGGCCGCACAAAACAATCCCGCTTAAAGGCTGTTGCACAATCACTACATCAAAGAGCGTATGTAAACAGCAGGTTAGGATAAATAGGCGTACGTGTGTATTTGTCGAAATTACATTTCAGTGCTTCATAGATATTAAAATTTAAATATAAATTTACCAACACCTGGAGTTATACAAGTCAGATTAACTTTAAATACGACGATCGTCCGAGGCACTGATGTTTGTGGTTGACGTTGTCGCTCCCCAAATATTTCTAAGAGGGAACTTTTTGGAAAGATTTGAAAGAGTTCACTGCCTCAGCGCGTTAGAAATTGCCAGTAAACTTCCTTTGGTGACTGAGTTGTTCGTGTTGGAGTTCAAAAAGGTTTTTTTTCCCGTCGTGATTTCAGGCTTCCGTCTTGTGCAAAACCGTTATTTTTACATCCGATTGAGATCGACCTCTCCCAGCTATGCTACAGACAGACCCAGGCAACGGATTAATACGTGTGCAGTCCATGCGCTTTTACGATACCGTATAATATTCCTCAAAAATCAATGCAATCCATACAAAGTGCTTCGTTTGTTCAAATCCCGTTCCTACGCAAGTGTTTAACATCGTCGTGGTGAGTATGGCAGCTGGTACTCATGAAGCACTGAGGAGCTACGGGGGGCTTTGAGGATGTTTCTCGGACGCGAGGTCTCGTTTGGTGGTTGAAACACAGAAGAGCTGCACTGGAGAAAATGTTACCAAACGACCTCATTTGGACCTCTGGCTAGTTTGTGTGGAGGTGATGGGGATCTTCCTGGACTGCACCGTCTTTTTGGCGGGCTCTTTCTTTAAAGGTTCTTTTGCGTTGGAGGAGGACGGGGCGGTCTTCGCCGAGGCGGACGCCTTGGAGGATTCTTTGTCTTTGACCGCGGTCGGGCCGGCGTGAGCCTCCGAAGACGCGCACGGGCCTTTCTTGCTCGTTCCGTCCGCGCCGCCGTCCTCTGGACTCCCTTTAGATTCCGCCGCCCCGGCCTTCGCCCCCTCCGTTAGCTTGCGGGGCTCTTTCTGCCTCAGTGCAGTCTTAAAGAAGGACAGGCCTTTGTCCTCTGTCTTACTGTTCCTTCTGGGTCCCCTTAATGGCGGAGTTGCGGCTGAAGAGGAGACGCCCACGCTTGAGGATCTGAGACTGGTCATGGAGGAGCTGCTGCTCGAACTCGGTCCCGCTGTCCTGTTGTCCGCCGCGCGGCCCGGTCGGCCCTCCGCCCTGCTAGCACCGCTCGACCTCGAAGGAGGACCTCCGTGACTCACCTTCCGCTCTGAGGCCGCGCTGATCCGCGAGGGATCCCGGCTCGTGCTCCTGTCTGCCGCTCTAGTCCTTCCCGAGGCCGAGCCTTTCTCGCCTCCGCCTCTAGGTGACGTCCTCCTCTGAGGGTGCGAGCTTTGTAACGCCGGAGACGCCGTCTTCCTCTGTTGGGCAGAGTCCGGACGCAGGGCCTCCTGGGTTTGCGAGGCAACCTTTTTGGAGGGGGTAGCTGTTCTGGAGGAGCTGGTCTTTCCAGTTTTGGCGGGTCCATCGGCCTTGTCTTTTGGGTTCGACGCGGCCGCACTCTTGCTCTGCGTTCGAGCGGGCGACTTATCAACGGCCGGGGACGCTGGAGACAGGGAGCTGGATGACGTTGATGAGTTGGCAGTACGTTTTTTGGGGCTCCTCTCAGATTCCAGCCCAGTCTTGGCTGAGGTCCTTTTGACGCCCGTACCGTCTGCGGCCCCGTTCCTTTGTTTGGGCTCCTTTGCGGAGGCCCCGTGTCTTGGACTCACCTGTTCAGCACCAGCAGCCACGTTATTGTTGTCCCCTGGCTGGATGGGGCCGCTCTGCTCTGGTTGAGCAGCGGCCTTGGAGTGGACCTGTTCCAGGAGTCTCTTACCACTCACATTACTGTCCAACGCCGCCAGGGACGATTTCCCCCCGGAAGACTTTGGCGAACCGCTGAGGCAGGAGGCTGCCATCTTGCTGTCGACCACCTCACCGATCCTCTCCAGGGTGGGCGAGGAGGAGTGGGACTCCAGGGAGAAGCGCGAGGGGGAGTTGGACCGGAGCTGGAGCTTGGCCGAGTGGGACCAGGAGGGTTTGGTGCCGTTGTCGTTCAGTACCAACGGGCTGGCGAGAGAGGACCTGGAGGAGAAGGTCTGTCTTTGCATGCCTCTCACGACCTGACGGCTCGATAGTCCTGTTGGGTCCAATCAGACAGAAAACACACAAATTAGTCTCCGACTCCACATCTGCCATCTTGGATCCAAAGAAATCAACTCATAAATGATACGTTTGTGTTTATCAGCTTATAATCACTTATAATCACTTATAGCCACTTAGTCCACTTCAGTCCATTTACTCCTCGTGGATCTGAATCATTCTTTGTTATATTTCTGTTTATTCTTTGATTGATCTGTTTGTTTGTTGCATCCGTTGAATAATAAATCTTGTTGCGGACGACCGGCACTCACCGTCGTCCTCGCTCCGCTCGCCCGCAAACTCGGCCGACTCAGAGAGGGAGGCTAGCGAGGTGCGCCTGGAGGAGCCGGACGAGGCCTGACTGGGGGGCCGGCTGCCCATCAGTCGACTGATCCAGTGCTCGCACAGGGACGAACTGGTGGATCCTGGGGGACAAACGCAAGGGCTGCTGTGTCAAAATGCTTCACCGCAGAACTTCACTATGTTCTAATGCAGCATGAAGAGTTTTGCTATTTATAACTTTTACTTAACTACATATCTGAAAGAAAAAAACCCTAAAAAACCTAAAAAAAATAATAAAACACCCCCCAAAAAACTACATATCTGAAAGAAAAAAAACCCTAAAAAAAAACTAAAAAAACTTAAAAACCCCCAAAAAACTACATATCTGAAAGAAAAAAAACCTAAAAAAATAATTAAAAAACCCCAAAAAAACTACATATCTGAAAGAAAAAAACCCTAAAAAAAACACAAAAAAAACAACTACATATCTTATTTTTACTTTGCTACTTTTGACAAAACAGGTTTATTATCTCTCGTCATGCGTGTACAAAAAGGATTCCGCAAAAACACAAAGTACCTCCTACAGAACTGTTGGCAGACCAGGACGGGACCGTGGCCCGCCTTTGATAAAACAGGATGTAAGCTGTCTGTTTGCAGACGTCCTCTTCAGACACGGGGTGCACGTCGCTGTCGTCAAAGCAGTACCACTGTCCGTCGATGGAGTTCTTACAGTGAGCTGTAAGACAGGAGAACGTGTGTGAAAACAAAGGAATAACGTTGAAAAAAACGCCGTCCTCCTCCCGGCTCCTCCCTCTTACCCGTGTAGTGACCTCCCTGCATGGTTCCGTGATGGTTACACACGGCGTAAAGGTCGTACAGGTAGTCCTCGGGATCGCGGCCCATCCCGTAAGGCCGTCTCCACGGCGACCAGTGGGAGGGCAGACTCCAGCTGCTCTGGCTCCTCTTGACCATATGCGGCGCCATGTCCATGCCAGTCAGCGGGAACTTCACCATGTTCTGCAGCTTCATCCGCCGGTCCACATCCTGAGGACACGACACGGACAAGCACAGATCAGAAACGCCTACGCTTGGAAAACGCGTACGACGCTGAGAGAGCGCCAGCGGCGTAGACGAGGAGCGTACCTGTCGGAAGCGTTTCAGGTGGAGGATGAGGATGTCGGGCAGAGTCCACAGGCTGAGTTTGATGCTGCCCTGCTGGAGCTGCTTACAGTGCGGACAGCGCCACGCGTCGTCAGGGGCGAGCTGGAATTCAGACAGAAATCATTGGATCCCACCCACAGGTCAAAGTTCTCCAAAGCAAAAAGATGCTCTGACGTCACCGTGGCATCAATCCGGCCCGGCGATGAATTAATCGTGGAGTTTAAGAAAAGAGGCAAAGAAAACTCCCACCTGCTCCTCTTTGGTGTAGAGCTGAAAGCACTGGGCGAGCGAGCACGTCTGAGGCTGCAGATGTTGCTCCTTTATCTGACGCACGCTCTCGGCATCTGGGATGTATTCGTCCTCGGTCCGTTTGAACAGACTGCACACGTTACACGACACACACAGATCACAGCGTTTCTGTTCAAACACACAGCTCCAGAAGGAGACGAAGGCATCAAAACTGAAGAGTCTGAGGGGTTTTTAAGTAGTTTTTAAGTCGGCCGCGTCTCACTTACTAGTCTTTCGTCTCCTTGTCCCATTCCACAACAATTTTGACGTGAGGTGGCCCCCCAGGTCCGCACGACTTGTACGCCCTGTTAATACATAGAGACATTTTGAAACTCAAAAAGTTTTTAAAAAATGGCTTACGAGGTCCATCTTTTATATTTATTTCTTATTTTTTACTGCAGCTGAGGGAAGCGGTACGTCTCAGAGACTCCTCCACAAATTCACGGGAAAAAAGTCTGAAATCAACAAGAATAAGTAGAAAAATACAACAGAGCTGAGGAGTCGGGTCCATGTTGACCGAATCAAAGCGAACGTTGGAATTCCCCTTTACTAATAAGCAATCACTTTCACTTTTTTTAAAAATCATCTCCTTTGGGTTTCCCCGTCAAAAATCCAAACGAGCTGTCAGATGTTTGCGTAAATATTGCAGCATCAATGCCTCTGAAGAGTCGGTCCACCTGCTGCTGCTCTTCAATCACCGTCCGATCGATTCGACGCACTGAGGGATTCATTATCTTCATCAATTCATATTCAAGAGAGGTACCGCTTCCCCCTAGTGGTGATGAAAGGCATTACCTCTCCACTGAAGGATGGCAGAGCGGCTGCTCCTCTTGAGGCAAGAGATATGTGATTCCAACCACCCCCACCACTCGCAGACTGAAGGGCCCCACCTACAGACGACAAACAGTGAGCTGCGTGTGTGTGTGTGTGTGTGTGCGTTAAAGGGGATCTGTACGTGCGCGCACCTGAACGGAGACTCCAGGGCGCAACACGTGCCGCATCTTCTCCAGGATCTCCTTCTGCAGCACGTCCCACGTCACCGTACGCTCCAAATACAGCATAAAGGGGTTCCCGAACCTGGAGTGGTTCCAAAAACATGAAACGGATCTGTTCGGATTATCTCTTTGATGATGATGATGATGATGATGATGAGGTTCAAGACTCGGGGTGCACTGTGTCACCGTACCTGCGTCCCTGCTGTCCGGCGCAGGCTCTGTTACACACCAGCAGGACGATCTTCTCCGCCTGGCCCGTGTTCTTGTTGGGACTCGGCGGGGGGGACGGGGGCTCCTGTATTTGCGTGGAGATCCGGTTGTTATCCGTGCCGTACTTCAGGTTGTTCTGGTTCAGATTTGCGTGCGGGCTTGCTGTGGTTATCACACAAAAACATAAAGATAGAGAAATACATTTTTAAAAAAACGAGTCAGACGGTGCAGCAGCTTCCTTAATGAATGTTCGCTCTAATTCTAATCCATTCCTAATCTAATCTAGACTCCCACTGGCCTAATGAAACAAAGAGCTAAACTCATTTCCCGGGAATAAACAGGATGATGTACCGCCTCGCTTGGAGCGGATCTGGTCTGGCCTGAACAGTTCAGGTGTCTCGAAGGCAAAGATGGAGTCGCTCTCCTGGATGATCTCGAGGTCGTCGTCGTCGTCGCAGAAGGAGCGGTGGAATCCATCGTAGTACATCTCCGTCAGCACGATCTGCACGAGGAGGAGGAGGAGAGGAGTTAGAAAACGCTGGGTTTCGCTCAAATTCTCGCCGGCGTGTCCGTATGTTGGCACCTGTTGCGCGGGGATTTTGGTCTCTTGAGCCACAGCTTGTCTCAGTCTGGACACCGTGCCGGACAGAGGCACCGCCACCCCGACTCTCATGCAGTGGGAGCACTTCCCCTGGTACACCACCGTCACGTACAGAGGCCTGCGGCACAGAACGGACACGAATGAAGCCACGCGTTCCGAAGACGCTTCCAATTTTAGCATTGTCTTCTCTGATCTATTTCTGTTTGGGTCCGTGCCGGGTCTCAGAGCGTTTGAAAGTCATCTTCAATCACGGCAGATCCTCTCTCATTTGCATTCTCGCGGAGACGACGGCGTGTGTTCGACTGCTTACCGTGTGTGAGGTACCGGAATTGGCAGTGAGATGCAGAGGAAAGGATCAAAGGTGTTGCTCTGCTTCTGGCAGTGAGGGCAAGTCAGGGAGGACCTACGAGGAGGCATGATGGGAATGAGAATGACAGGAAGAAGAGTTTTATTCACGGTTGGCTTCAAACCAGACGGGTACCAGGGACACTGGTGCATCATGCTAGCGTACACAAACACGATCCTATGAAGTTAGAGGAGATAATCGGGGTTATATATACAGTCTATGATAACAGATGATGATCAATTATGAAGACAGTCACATGGTTTCTTTTCACTGGAGCCACAGAGACACAAACAGATAAGGATGGACACCAGATGTTCATTTTCTCCTCCTCCATACATTCATACGTGACGGTGTTACACCGCGGACACGAGAATAACTACGGAGCCTAACCGCAGGAAGCACTGCGGCGTCTCCACGGTGAGAGGAGAGAAATCTGAAAAGGCTGTGTTGGTGTCAGGACGATTTCTGTCCACACACACAAAAACAAGAGAAATGCTTTTCGGTGAACCTGACGAAATCAGGTTCCTCGTTTCCTCCTCACGGTTTTCCTCCTTTTTAATCTGACTGGAACGTGAATCTCGTCTCCTCCTCTGGAAAACTGCTTTTATATTTTCAAGTCTAAAAACGTAATGGAAGTTGTCCACGTAACATTCAGACATCGGCGTTCATCGCTCAGTTTTCCTCATCTTTACTACATTGTGAGAACAGAGCTGTCAGATTTATCCACACTTTTGAAAAGCGTTATGTTTGGTGAGTAAACGTCGTTTTAGTGTGGACAGACAGACAAAACAAAGAGGAAACCAGAATCTGGATTAGAGGAAACCTAGATAAGGTCCTGCCTGATTGATCAATCAGCTGCAGGTGCGGCAATTAGACACACCTGAGTTCAATTGACCACATGCCACAATGTTTCAAACACACACACACACACACACTTGCAAAACAGCCCATTGGTTCCCAGTTTCCTATCCACGTGCAGGTTTTCCAGCCATTTCCATTATAGTGAATATTATGTAAATTATGATAAATTTCTATTATCAATGCACAACAATGTTGCAATGTATGATCATTAATTTGGCTTGATTTGAAAAAGTCTGCATTACACTAGCAACAATGCAACAATAATGCATCTTTGACCACAGAATAATGCAGATTGGATGAACTGTGATGAGGTAAATTAGACAAGCGAAGCATCTTTTATCTCTGTTGGGTTTATGTCATACTGTAAGGAGGAGAATGAAAATCAATCAAAAATAGATGCAACACCACAGTGCTTTTTGCATGAATGTCAAACGCGTGAACTCCGGTCTGACCTGTATTGTGCCTGGAACAGCTCCTGTACGAAGGAGCCTGGTGCTGGTAGTGGAGATCCTTCAGGTGGGTTTTCATCTTCCACAGGAGGCTGAGGAGACAAAATCATTACAGCTCCTATAGAAAGCATGCATGCCCGGGATAATGCACGTCAAATCACATCAGCGCTAACCCACTTTATAGAGCATCTCGGTGTCCTCGCTGCAGTGCAGGGACGGACAGAGCCAATGTAAAGGGTGGAGTCTTGTTGTTTTGTTTTGTTTTGTTTTGTTTTGTTTACCTTCCTGGGAGGTCTGCTGTCAGGATGAACGATGTTGTTCAGGTCTTCGTGAACTCTATCCAGCAGCCACAGGAGGAACTCCTGGGCGTCGTGCTGGGAGTTTCCCTTGAACTGAAGAGCACTCTTGGACACCACGTTCTACGACACAGCACAAAACAAAGCAGCGTTTACCGGACGGCCCCTAAAAGTGAGAGAAGCCGACCGTTTCTTTCCTTCCCGCACCGCCTCATCATCAATAATTCAGCATACGTTCGTCCGGGAGGATGATCAGCACAATCCTAAAGGTCAGCAGAGGTGGCGGTGGTGGTGAGGAGACAGGCGTGCGGAGAAGCTTTTTAAAACCAGGACGCAGGCTGGGAATCGACGGCTTAACCTCATTGACAATTAGCTGCAGGGGCTGGCGACAGAGCCGTCCGGGCTGGCAGCTGGAAAGTCACCTCTGCTCGTTGGATATCAAATGTCACACAAGATCAAGGATAGGATGGGACGGAACACCGTGTGCTCCCAGTCGCTCCCGTGGGGCAGAATTCCTCTCTTCCAAGGCGACAGAACAGAAAAAGCCAAACTGATGGGAAAACCGCTCCGATTTACTCAAATCTACATTCAACAAACATACTTCATGCTGTTTTTATTGTGAAAGTGATTTGACTGGAATTCAGTATTGGTGAATAATAATCAAATTAAATGGTAAAGTTGGGAAAACGACTGATATTCCCATCTACTCCTTACCGCCTAACAGACGAAAACCAAGATTTGCGATGATGTGATTCCCTATATTACTGAAAAAACTAGAACATGTTTGTCTGTATATTAACGTAAGATAAAATAAAAAAACACAACACGGGATATCTCGTCAGTAAATTTTGTCAAATAAGATCATTCCAATCTAATTATTTCTGTCCTTTACCAACAGATGTCCGATCCGACCGAGTGTTCGTTTGGCTCTTCGGCAGTTTGGATGGTGGATAACGACATAATCCTCAAACCAGTTGCTTCTGAGAGAAAATGGGTTGTGATACAAACAGATAATTCCCCTGTGTTGTTATTAATGACGATTTCCTAATGATCCGTAAGTGCTCGCAATTTAGGCTCAGACTGTGGTCGGAGGAAATGTGTGGATGCTGAGCTTCCTGTAATTTACAATCACGGAAATCGTATAGTTCACTAAAGTTCGATTAAAAGAGCTTCGTTTGAGATCAAACTGGCTGGAGAGCAGGATTTTAGCCAAATCTTTAAACTTCAGCGACTTGTGGACTCATATGATGATGGTACATTTAGGTTTTGTTCATCATAGTACCACTTGTGTCATTTGTGCGTTTTTCTGCCACCTAGTGGTAGCTTCAGGTACTACTTTGTTTTCAAACACACAGACTCGACGATTTGGGCAAAAACGGACAAAACAAGACTCTAAATCGCAACATGGATATAACTTCTGTTGTTTGGTAAACAAATTCAACATTTGCGTACAACATCAACATCCTGTCGTCACCAGGAAGTAGTCAGCAGAAGACGCTGGGCCTTTATAACCATTCATGCTACGCTGAAGTGTAAAACTGAGGACATGCTGTTCGATATATTGTGCATCTGCATATTTCACATTAACAAGGAAATTTACATTCATTGCATTTTTCATTTCTGAAGACATGAAACAGTCACACGGATTACAAGCACGTTTTCGAATAGTGCAGTTTTGAAAATCTGCTCGTTTATGACCAGGAAGTGTCAACTCCTGAGCTGATTCAGAGAACAAAAGAACAGAACTTTATCGATACCTAACTATGAGGAGCAGTGGACAGCACATGCATGCACACACACACACACACTAGTGCCTGGGGACTGACCCCAGTTCTTCCATCAAGTGCCTTGGTCAAGGGCAATGGCAGGAGTAATTAGTCTAATGGACATGTGGGTGGGGGGAAGCGGAGCAGACAGAGGAAACCCATGCAGACATGGGGACAACATGCAAAAAAGGGGTGATGGTCTACCCCAGGACTCGAACCCACAACCTTTTTGCTGGGAGGCAACAGTTTTTGGTGCGGGTGATCTTCTTTCATAAACTGTCTCATAATTGGGTTGGACTGTGTTTTCCCACCAGGCCTCACTCTATAAGCAACATAATCAATACCCAATCAGACTCTTTGTACTCTGGCCGAGCAGGGAAAACCTGGAGAGGAACAGCACCAGAGTCAAGAAGGATCGGAGCGTGGTACGATCCTGTTCCCGTTCAGCCGTGTTTCTTTATGTATTTCAGACGCACACTAAAAGCTGCTAAGTGGACAGATGGTCGGTGTGAGCCGACAGAGACGAGGCTGTTCGAAAAACAGCTGAGTTTTATTACTCCTTTACTGGACTCGAGTGGATTGTCCGGCTCCGGAGCACAGTTTGGACCGCCGCGATGATCGTGTTGTTCTAGATCATCACCATATAAACAACGACCATGAATGAGGCGTGATGATGCTGGGCAAACCTGTGATTCTTGGGTTCGATAAATACTGTAAATAATAATATATAAAATGAATAAACAATAACAAATAGAAAATTATGAATAAATAAAAATAAAATGAATAATTATAAATAGAAAATTATAAATAGATAAAATAAAAATAATAATAATAAATACCAAAATACTTTATATTAAAAATAAATTAATATTCATTCGCTCATATTTATTTTACGCTTGAGATTCAAAGGTAACACTTCACCGTTGGACCAAACGCATCGATGCGGACGAGTTTTACAAACGTTACG
>OMNV01026685.1:0-21427 GCA_900303265.1 Brotula barbata | reverse complement strand
TTGTGACCTCACTCTTTAAAGCGCCCTGACCACAAACCAGCCAACATTAGCTTTTGCAGTGACACCAAGTCTTCCTCAGCCGCGTTGTGCTGCGTCTGCATAGAGGCATCAACAAGTTGGCCTCGAAAAAAAATCCAAACTTCTACCCTCACACGCGCGTTTTCTCGCTCTCGGTAAATCAAACCTTCGTCGGTTACGTCGAAACGTAGCGGCGAAAAGCCTCCCGAGAAAAGGCAAACGGGCCTCAGCGGGAGAGAACAATGCCCTCCGTGTGTAGTCACCGTACGTGTAATCACAGGTACGCTCGCACTTAAACTCCTCACAAAGTTTCATAAGTGAAATTAAAGTCAGTGCTTCGATAAATACACTCATCAGTTCCCATCAACTCATAAAGTCACGGCACATCAAACGTGTGGCGTCCATTCTTCACACAAAACTGCAGTATTTTAGTCATCGCATACTGTCGTGTGCAGCAACTGGGTGTGTGTTTATACCTGCGTGTGTGTGTGTGTGTGTGTGTGCGTGTGAGAGAGTGGTTGTAAAAGACCAGTCCAAACATCCACCATCACCTGGCAGGAAAAACAGGAATAGGAGTTTTTGCCGGGGTTGCTGGGTGATTGCACAACCGCGCAGTGGATTCGTTCTTGGCTGCAAAAAGTCGAGGAACTGCTACCTGCAGAGTAATTTGAAACCCAGAGGACAAAGGAAACATTCAACATAACAGTGATATGTTGTTATTTCCCAAAAAACACACACACACACACACCCATCGTACAGCACTTAGCACCGTTTCTCCTCGCAGTCTGTTTGTGCCATCTGCGCCCCGCTCGGCAACATTTGGGTCCAAGTAGAGAATCTATTTGGCCTCGTGCCAATAAACCAAACGACCGAAAACGATGTCCACGCGGACACGTGACGTCTGATCATAATTACTAATGCCAGGAGTAGTTTCATTTCGGACTGGTTTACCCAGAACATGTAAGCGAGCGCGGCCGGGTATGTAGGTGTGGATGGCAGCAATTTCCAGTGCTTTTGACACCTCCTGACAGCTCTTATCGTCGAACAGGATCTGCAGAAGAAAAGACACGGGCAGTGGAACCTGACAGAGGAAGTCTCGCAACAAGTCCCACAAAGTTGCTTCAGGCGTCTGTGCCGATGAGAAAAACCCCGTAGCTGTGCTGCGGATAAATTCTTCTGTCACTGAGGTTACAGCTGCATAATACTGACACTCAGCATTTTAAAAAAGCTATAAAAGACTCACAGGCCCCTTTTAATAACACGGAGAGTTTGGCTGTACTGTTGGATGAACCTCACAGCTGACATGTAGAGTCGGCTGAAGTTAAAAGCTACTTCGCTCCTGGATTTTTGACGCTTTTTAGGGGTTTGCAAGGCAGGGTCCATTGTAGTCCCGGGGACAAAACGTCCCAGAATTTGGACGGATCACAGCGTGGCCATCGGATTCAGAAATACGACTTTGACCTCTAAATATAACTGTGAAAAATTACCTGGTCACGTGACACGGTAGGCAGATCTCTCTGTTTAGTTTCTACGCACTGGTGTAAAAGTAACAGTAACTTAAGTAACAGTAACATAGGTAACAGTAACTTAGGTAACAGTAACATAGGTAACAGTAACTTAAGTAACAGTAACATAAGTAATAGTAACTTAAGTAACAGTACATAAGTAATAGTAACTTAGGTAACAGTAACATAGGTAACAGTAACATAAGTAACAGTAACATAAGTAACAGTAACTTAAGTAACAGTAACTTAAGTAAAAGTAACATAAGTAATAGTAACTTAAGTAACGGTAACTTAAGTATGTCTTAGGAGACTGAAGTGGGGTTTTCATATTTTACGTACAATACAAATACACTGAGAGGAGCAGAAGTTCTTTTATTTTGGGTCGATTTTAATCTGTACTTGGACTAAAAATGTCAGTTTTATGTGGCTGTGTTATGTCAGCTGTAAAATAAATTTAAATAGTGGGGAGGAGGGGGGGGCAGATGGTGCAGCGCTGTTTTCTTTGGGAATGAGTATGAATCCACTCCAACCATTCACTTATGGAGCTAGCTACAAGTAGCTTTTACAATAGCACTAGCTTAGCAATACGACAGCGGAACAACAGCCAACATGACAGTTAAACACACAACAATCGCTGCATTTAAACGCCCTCGCTATACTTTACTGTGATATAAAATGTAAACAAGTAAGACCTACGTGGAGGAAAATACCAAAATTAGGATCAGGTTCATTTTTTTTTCATGCGTTGAATGCAACCGAGATATGATCAGAATGGCAACAATCAACTGACAGTCAGGGGGAACCTCAAGATGAAAAGCTACAGTTAAAGAACTGTTCAGGCTTCAACATCGCAAACTTTGCCACTGCTTTCAGGGAGCTTTGATTGTGTGTGTGTGTGTGTGTTTCATGCACAGATTAAAGCAGTAAAAAGGTGACGAAGGCTGCTCTGACATTTAAAGGCTTCAACAGGCTTTGGCGCCCACCTGTTCTTTGACAAAGACCGAACATGAAGAGAAACACACATCATTACACTGTAAACACCATACAGTACGTATCAGATCTGACACTGTTCATATTCACGAGGACTCAACTGAAAGTCTGGAACTTCTGCCAGGTTTTGACAGATGCCGGCTTCGGGCCTGGCCGGGCATCAAGTCTCTAGAAATGATCTAAGATGACATTATTAGGTAGGCGTAAAGTGAAAATGTTGAATTTTGCCTTTTTTTTTTTCATTATTGGCTGAATATATTTTATGCCTATACATAGAAAAGCTCTTAAGCGGCAGTTGTTTTTCTTTTCGGATTGCTGGTGTTGCTGTGTGATGGATTTATAAATACCTCACAAAGAGTAGCAGTGATGCGAGCTGGGTAATAAGTTTGGGTCCACTCCACCCATTTACTTTACTTTACAACCCCCCCCAAAAAATCACAAAATTCCACATACTACTTCTTCCTAACTAGATATTTTAGGAACTTCTAATTGAAATAGCTACAACTAACATCATGCAATAGGCGATAATTAGCTAATTAGCTAGCAGTAGCTTGCTAATATGTAGCAAGCTATCACAAGGTCAATCGTCCTTATAATCAAAATGCACTTTTAAAACTCTGCCCAATACAAACAAATCAACGCTGTCTCCCAATAACACATGAAATTAAAGCAAACAAACAAATTAATAAGTACAACAAACCTCACTGGTCTCGTTTGTTGCTCGGAAAATTCAAGTTTGTCTATTTTCCTCACATTGTTGTAATATGCAAATTCTGGACGGCTCGTTTGTTTAAGACAATTAACATAACAGACAAAGCAGTAAAATAAGTTCTTTAATAGAGAGAAACCCATGCCTTAAAAATATACAATATATTCTTCACAGCAGTGCGCCTTCATGTAATGTCACTGATGTTGACCAAAAGGATGAACAATTTTCCTTTTTACATCACTGTATTCAGTGGGGAACCAATTTATGTCATCAGAAACATACGAAGAATTGTAATTACTTTTTTTTTTTTTTATAGATAAACCACATTTTGTAAGACATAAAAACACACAACACATATATGCAAATACCTGAGAGCCCTCACATCAGAAAAAAAAAAATCATCATTACCAAAGAGGATCAATCAGGGCACATTTCAATACAATTTTTAATATTCAGTGCCAAAATATACACCTTTCATATATTATTTCTTAAAAAAAACAATGCACCTGAACCCTGTCCTTTACATTGTTGTAAACATTTTAAACATTAAAAACACACAAGTTCACAAAGCTATTAAAGCAGAAAAAATAGACATTCAACACGCTCATTTTCATTTTATAAAAACACCACCCGAATGTGAAACGACAGTAATGATTTTAATTTTCAAGTAAGATCCTCACTTACAACGAGGTCCGGTAGAAAGAGTTTTAGTTCATATGGCTGCTTCAGTTTAAGTATCAATGTACAAGTAAGACTCTACCTAATACGGAGTCCAATGTGATAAAGCACAAAATGTGTCCCACAAAATTTGATCGAATCGCACACGAGCGAGGACACAAAACTAAATTTCATTTGAACATCGTTGCATAAGCCCAGATGAGATGCTGCGGTTCAAATAGTTTTATTTCGAGTCTCTTTACTTGTTCTGAAAAACAGAAAAATCAGGGTATGAGTGGTATAGTAGGATCACTAGAAAGGGCGTAGCTCCCCAAACAGATAAGGCCTTTAGATATAGATGAAATATTTACAGGAATACTACATTTGATGAATATATAGAGTCAATATACAGTATCACTGCTGTGTGTAAACAGATTCCAGTGCCAAAACTTTACAGACAGTAAGGTGGTACCTGGGCAGCAAAGTTACGTATAACAGAAGCAACATGTAAACAGAGAAAAAGCTGCCTTCTGATCCCGAGGATGTATCAAATATATATGACTTTAATCTTATATAAAATCAACTGTTTTGAGGTTTGCAAATCAATCAGTGCAATACTAACAATGTGGACTTCTTTTGGGGTACTGAGAGTACGAGGAATGTGTTCTTCAGACAGGATTACCACCTGTGCTTTGTTCATTTGTGTTCAGGGTTTGCCATGTGACATCGCTCTCTCTGATTGGACAGAAAAGTCTTGGGGCGGGAAAGTCAGAACAGGAAGTGGTCTTTATGCACGGCGTGATCATGACCGGACTGGACCGGACTGGACCGGCGTACATTCTAAGTCTCAGTCAGCTGTAGTTGTATCCCACAGTCGCTGTTTTTCATTTGTACTTTTTGTTTTCCCGGACAAAGCTAACGCGGAAGAATGCTAACTTTAACTTCAAACAATGACACATCTTGTTCAATGTGTAACGTTAATGCTTGGATCTCATGCAAAGCTCAACCTTCTGAGTTCTTCAACACATCTGCTGTCCTTCAGCAACGTAGCAGACTTAAAGCTGGGTGGACAATTTCTATTTGACGTTACTTCTCTCCCAAGCTTAGCACGCGTTCACAGATTTCGATTTGAAACGAGCAAAGACTGACGGTGCAGGTGAGGAGTCTGGAATGAGCAGCCTGAATGATTCATTTCAACAATTATGATTAGCAATACTACAACATACCACCTGTTACGTGCACATCCACGGTGTGGGAGCGCCACCATGCTGGATATCACCATAAATATTAACCATATCACGCTAAATAAAAACAAAACAAAGTAAGCTGCAACAGAAAGCTAGCTGCTTGAGTGTATGGCTTCCTAGAGAGGCAAACTATGACGGTCAACATCTTATCGTGTTATCGAACTGCGTGATAACAATCAATGAGCAAGCGAGACACTGGAATCTATTCATTCGCTCAAACAGCTGGAATACGTGGGGAACATGGCCATGGCGTTCACGTACTTGCTAGTTTCTCCCTTTGAGTGCAATTTTGTTTCACGATCGATAGTTCTGCCTTTTAAAAAGGAAAGTGAAAAGAAGCTGATAGCAGCTTTAAATATGTTGTTCCTACTTATTTTCATTCAGTATACTCGGCAATAGCAACGCTGTGAAAAAAGGCCTTTTGTAGCTGCAAATCAATTGCTAAATACAAGTGACGCCAACTGTACCGATCGCAGTCAGATCAGTAAACAGCCATTCACTAAGGTCCTTGCGTCTTGAATGCGGGGCCCGGCCCTTTAAATGCATGACATACGGACAGGCACAGTAATAAGAGGAGGCCGGACGAGACTTAAATGATAAACTTGTTATAGTAATCAGACAGCTGCTCAGTTACACAATCAAACAACATTTCTGAGAAAAAAAAAAAAATCCTTCCTTTTCATTTCAATAAAATTCAAATGTATAGAAAATGTGTCTTTGGCCCGTACCTTCATTTGATTGTTCAGTTGTTGACAGTTACAACAAGTAGCTTAAAAAGTTGTCTGTGATTGTGCTACATCTGTGTACCATACCATTCATTTGTGCAGTCTTAGAGGTCTGAGTTAAAAAAACAAAAAAAACAAAAACAGATTTGTTACCCATCTGCTTACTGGAAGGTGTGCTCACCACGGACTATATGAGACGAGAACTCATAGCGGTCCTTGCTGTGGTGACCACAGATGTTGCATTCCATTGGATCTCTGTAACCGTGGCAGCCCATGTGGATGGTGTACATGACATGGTCCAGGAAGAGCACTCGACAGTGCTCGCACTGGAACGCCCTCAACTCTTGGCCCTCTCGTCCAAACACCCGGACTCCTTCCTGGCTCATAGCCTTCTCTGCGGCCCCCCGCATTATTCCAGTGACCAGTCCCACCCCACTTCTAGGTGAGGCTACTTGCATCTGATCACCTGAATACCCTGCCACTGGACTCGCTCGCAACCTGGGGCAGGGAGGGGGATTGTTCCCGTGGTAACTCGGTCTCTCCTGAGGGCTACTGCGTGCAGAGTCCGCTGAGTCCGCTCCGCTGTTGGAGGGAGATTCTTGGCCTGGTTGGGACTGCTGCTTGTCGTGTCTGGCTGATGCAGAAGGGCCATTTGAGGTGGGACGGCCGGGGAAATCAGCGTGGTGGTGTGGCAGCTGTGAGTGTTGAGGATGAGGGTCACAGTTTCGTGGATGCTCTGTCCGTTGGCCGAGGGGTAGGACATTGTGGAAGAGGGGGTTGACCATGGGCACCACCTCAGCTATAGAGAGAGGGGGTCCTGGATGGTGGATCATGGGCCGCAGAGTGTCTGATCCCATGTAAGCCACAGCATTGCTAATGGCCGAGTCCATCAAGCGGGCCTGCATCTCGTAGCTCACTTCAGGGTAGTTATAGCGGACCATTTTTTCACCTGCGAGTAAAAGAGTAGTTTCAATAAGAGCTTATCTCAACAGGGAGCCGGTTTGAAAACATCTAACAATAGTTTTAGATTCAAACTAGATCCGGAGATGCATGGGCGTCATCGCAGTTTTTTCATCAAAGCCAGACAAAGTCACATGTTGTTGATATTTTGGAGCTTGTCTTTGACAGTTTGTACTTCTATCTCTAATGCTACGGAAAACCCCATCCTATCTATTGCACTGTTTAACCCCTCCAGAACAGGGATGCGGTGAGTTGTTTGCTTTTGAACAGAACAATGGCAAAGTTACAGGTGTACCTAACCACAGAGTGAAAAACATTTCCTTGCAGTTATCTGCATGCTGTAGGTTGCTCAATCTCTTCCTCTGATAGCGTGGCAATTAAAGCCAAAGAACTATCTGTGGTCACAAGTAAGGCTGGACTACTGTGCCAAACACTGGACGACGCATGTATTCTACGATAGAAATCAGAAAAGGAACCGAAAGGCAAAGTTAACACAACAGCACTGTGTTTGTTTGAAGTTTCAAATGTAGGTTAAGTGTATTGTTGACCGTGATAAAAATGTTGAACATTATTAGAATTGTCAAATTATTGTTTGAACTCTCGAGATTTAAGAATCTGTCAGCCTGAAAGAGATTATTAAGACACCCAGGTAGATAGATAGATAGATAGATAGATAGATAGATAGATAGATAGATAGATAGATAGATAGTTCGCTAATGTTTATAAGCTAGCATGCTAACACTAAATTTTATGTACCAAAAATGCCAAGATGACCATCGATACAACAACAGTAATAGTGGTGGTAAACAAACCTTGACTGGAAACCATTTATGATTAAGTTAAGTGTAAAAGTGCTCACGAGTAGAAATGAGATTTCACACTGTGGGATTTCCTTTTCATGAAACACCTTGAAAATTGTTCAAATTAAGTTCAATTTGGTTCAAATTCTTTTTTTTTTCATGCTGAAACCCTTCTGTATTTTCTGTGATGCAAATGCATAGATTTATTTTATTTTGTTCATTTTCACACTAATAGAAAGAAAGAAATAAAGAAAGAAGGAAAGAAAGAAAGAAAGAAAGAAAGAAAGAAAGAAAGAAAGAAAGAAAGAAAGAAAGAAAATGTGTTTTTTTTATTCATTGTAAATAGTATTTTTACCTGTATTTCATTAAAGGTCATTAAAAGTGATTTTCCATGTTCTTGTTTTTAGCGTTAGCTAGCACAAATACGACCACTAAGAGAACCTGAATAAACAATCAAAAGCTCGAGATTAATCATTGGATTTAGTGCCTGATTGAGTAAATGTGGTTTGGAGTTGATATGAATGTGAAACTAACACCTCATAAAATTATCCATGACAACATCTCCAGACAAGTGGGTTGAAGTATTGGAACTACAACATGCTGTCGACCGCTTTGACTTGGACTCGGGTGACATACGTACCAACAAATTTCTGAGGGTTGCTGCTCTTTCTTTTGCCCACATTGCTCTGCAACCTTTCAATAACGGGCTGTCTATCAAAGCGAGCCATGGTGTTGGGCTCTGCTATAGTCCTCGGCTCGTTTGGAACCTCACCTAGGAGGGTTGAGGAAGTCAGAGGTTTAGAAAAGGTGACAGTAAATGGATGATCCACAATGAAACAGAGAAAGAGTACCACAAAGGAGAGATCCACTGGACAGGAAGGAAGTGCTCTTTAGCCAAAAAGCCTGTCTGTATGACTGCAGCACTGCTGGGACGTCATTAGGAGGGTCACAGATACACATTATCACACTTCGATGCAGTATTGTTTTTCGATCTTTGTTGGCTTGTGACTTGTGAACCACAGCAAAGAGGGTGGCACATGTGTGCATCCTGTTTCTTCCAGGTTTGTGGACTATGTCTTGTAGCCTACAGAGATCGGTACTGATTCAGTCTACGGTGTGTATACTTGTCCTGTATTCATATGCCACTTTGCAGGCAAACATCAGGGACTCAAATTTGACCAAAAGGTGAAAAACGGAAAAAAATCGCAAAAATCTTTATTTATCGGTTAAAACTAGACAAGTTCACATCAGATATTTTCATACTTCCCTGAGTTTTCTTTTCATAAGTGAAAAAAAAAGGGGGCGGAAACAATCACACACATAAAGACAAAGTAATCCACGCCGTGCGTATTTCCTATTAGCATCTCACACGTGCATTAAACAGGAAGCTTGGCGCTAAATTTCATTTTCAAGGCTTGAAGCACGTTCCCCATCTGCCTGTCGGTCTTGTGTACCTGCATAAGGCCCGGTGTTGGTGGCCGGATCGATTCCCACTCCCTGTAGGTAACCGTGGCAGCGCTCTTTGTGTTCCTCCAATGATGTACGCTGTTTATAGCTCCGCCCACAGTAGTTGCACTTGTGTGGTTTGCCAGCTAAAAGTGAAAAGACATTAAAGGAAAGTATATTAACTTCATTCATGGTAACACAGAGAGAGTGGGTGGTGTCCTCCGAGATGTTGCAACCTTCCGCACTCCTGGGGCTATGGGTAGTAGTAAATACTCTGAAATGACAGTACTACAAAGGAAGCTATGAGATCACGGATGTTCCACTACTAGCAGTAAGGATTCCACATGACTGTTGACAGATAAAGACAAGCCGTGGGTGACCTCCACGCAGTTGGCTGCATCACGAAGTCTGCCTTTGGAACATATAGTTAACTCCCACTGCTGTCGGTCGGCGTATAGGGGAGGGGCCGGAGCATCCCATTGTGGCGGTCTGAAACTAACTCCAAAGTCGAAGAGGTATGGAGGTGGAGCGTGATTCATGCGGCCATTTCCATTCATTTAATTCCGTCCTACTTAGCGTGAAGCGAATAACAGAGTTGTGCTCTTTTCATCCATACGTACGTCAACATCATAACGACGTAATAAATACGCACAAATAAGCTTATTCGTCCAAAATCTTCCGTCTTTGACCTCCGGGTGATGTTTCACACTTTTACAAAATATTTCCTTGACCGCTCCAACTCTTCCGTTTACGATGCTTTATTAGCCTTCACAGACCTTGTCCTGGATGACACGAGACAATGTTATTACACGTGTTAATTGGATCTGTGCGACAGCTTTTACACGCATCATCAAAATCAGACCTAATTTCACTACAGGAAACCTACTGAAGTGAAAATCCTACGCAGGTAGCCGCTGCCGAAAGAACAGGCCTGTCTTTCTCCTGTACTACAACACACTCAAAACTAATGCAATGACTCATAAAGGCACTCACGGAGTGAACTGGAGGCCACACGGCACACCAATGTGGCCCAGACAACGTCATTAGCAGGGCTGTATAGTAAGATGTTCACTGGCATAATGGTGACGGTTATTACTAGAACAAAGACGTGAGGATGATGCACCGCTCTAGTCACTGTAAGAACAGAAAAACCAAACGTTTCAGTTTGAGAGGTGGGTGACACACACACACACACACATACATACACACACGCGCGCACACACACGTACACACGCCACAGGTACATACTGTAGTTGATAGTTCACACGTGAGTGGATACTACATTTTTCATTGTTGTTCCTCCTCTTCAGTAGAATAGATTCTCGATTATCGGTGAGGGGAAATGCAGCCTACTCATCCCGCCACGGCATGGCCCATGTTTCATTAACTTTTTGATTGTATCACATGGAATGATCATAGGTTATCCGTTCCATCTGTCATTCTGCACTCTTGCAGTCTATGAATGACACCCAATTCGCAGAAGTTGATACTAGGATGTATGAAGAAAGTTGATGGTAATAACAGAGGGTTTCGATATTAATTTCGCAGGGGCGGGTCTACCAGGAGGGCCGCAGCGAGTGAAAAAGAAACTGTTCAATAATCATCATTATGGAAATTATTTGTTTGTGTCTTTCCAGTCATGAAACTAAAACAGTGGAGTAGGCAGGAGTATAATTTTGTTCATTTCAATCAAATAACTGCTACTTCCTCTGTTCACAGATCTACCTACACACACACACACACACACACACACACACACAGACCGGAACAGACTTCATTACTTTTTCATATTTATAAAGCCACCCACACATGACCTTGTGCAGATGTTGGATGGACCCGAAGAATCCACCTTTCAGCTGCTATTCTTATTCATGCAAATGGTCCTCGCTGAGCACTCAGACTCACTTGACTGACTGCATTTGGCTAATAAACGGGAAGTTACTCCACTCTACATTTTCTGTCTCACAAAGTGTGTAATTATTTTCCTCTGAAGCGATACTCTCTGTAATATTCCTAAACCAATCAGCTCTGCGCGGCCATGTTCGGCGTGGCCGTTCAAGATTCCACCTCTGCTGCTCTTCATTATCTTCTCCTGTGTCTGCCGTCTCTTTTGTCAGCTGCATTTCACTCATTTGGCTACAGATAATCTCCAAGGACAAGTTTGGAGAACCACGGAGCCCATTCATGTATGAATTTCATGACTTCCATCACACAACATCACACTTTTGACATTCTTCCCTGACTAAACCAGGTGAGCAAAGAAAAGTTGGTGAGGAGACGTGACGCGTTCATTCAGCCCCGAACACGATGATACAAAAACGTGCCATGTGCTCGTACTGTTAATTTATGTGAATACCTGTTCATTACTTAGGAATCAAAGTACAAAATCAGCCACATTCATTATGCCGCACTTCGTAATGCCTCTGATTGTTCACGCTGCGGTGTGTAACTGTCAACGATCGCTGATGATAACAGACCGCTTTCGTGTGCCAAGATCTCGCTACTTTGTATCGGTAAAACCCAAGCTGCTGTTACAGCTATCAAGCCAATCAGACGGCCTGCGACAAGATAAGATAGGAGGAGGGTCACGTGTTGGTTTCCGAAAAATGGAATACACAGGGACGTAGCGCGAGGGAGTCTTTTCACAGTGTTGTACGCCTCTCTGCATATTTTCCGCTCGCTTGTTTTCACCAATTTCCGCCCACTTTTCCACGTTAAGCGGTGACGCACAGCGGAGGTTCTCCAAATCTAAACACGCAAGTACAAAGCTGCTAGCTACGGCCGGCTGAGGTGAATATCAAACACGGCATTCTGTGACGTTAGCGACAGCAAGCTAGCATCGCTCTGCATCCAGTGCACGCTACGCTATTTAGCTAGCAGCAGGTCACGGCCAAATACTCGTTCGAGAAAAACTCGCCAAAACTAGACCAGCAAATATTAAACAAAGCCAAGATTAGCACACGGACATGGAAATGCACACAAATGTGTACACAAACGCGTGAATGCACACTGCACCTGTGCCCTAAAAATCAAGTGCCAGTGAACCTTGTGGGGGCATCAAAAGGCGAAAATGACAGTATCGTGTCACCCTGATTTCCGAGATGAAAAGCAGAGGAGAGCATGTCCTCTCTGATGGAAAAGTGGGTTACAGTTAAGACAGACAGGCAGCACTCCCCACACACACACACACACACACACACACAGAAACACACACAGTGTTTCCTCCTAAGTAGAGTCAAGCAGCTAAGGAACAACATATCCTTGGTATCTAACCACAAGACATTCAGAGCTGTCGATAACACACGCACACACACACAAATAGAACACACTGCATATATCCAGCGACCACACGCGTTAACGTAGTGAGACGTATTGTAATTTTGTTGCTCACGCTGTTTCGTGAAAATTAAAAATAGACAACCCCCGCTCGAAAAGATAAAAAACGAAAAGAAAAGAAAAGAAAATCAAACAAAAAAAAAGCTGCCAGCGTGTGGTTACGGTACCTCTGATATGTCTTTAAAGATAACACAGTACAATTGTACATTATCTGGAACGTAACCATGGCTTGGCTTCACAAAAATAGATTCACGTTTTTTATCAATTATTCATATTAATATCAATCAGATTTATATGACGACTATCAGAGTACGTTCATATATTTGGCAGCTTAATTCGAAAAAGAAATTGTATCACCAACTCAAGTTTCTCCAGGAATAAACCCGAGCAATCAAAGCATTCTGGGTATACCATCAGTGATGGATTTTTAAAGAAACAATCTATGAAATATAAAACATTCGACATCTCACAGGTTTTCTGTGTGAATGAAGTGGACGAGCGGTAAAAAAAGAAAAGAGGAAGAAGCGTTTACCAGCATGAGTGCGCAAGTGGCCAGTCAGTGCGTCGCGCCGTCGGCAGGCGTAGTTGCAGAAGGGACATTTGAAGGGCTTTTCGCCTGTGTGCAGCTTGATGTGCCGCAGCAGGTTTCCCTTCTGGGTGAACGAGACACCACATTGGCTGCACTGGAACGGCCTGTCACCTGCAAGAGGCACAGGAAGTGAACACCACGCTCGTGCTTATCATAGACGCTCTTAAAAGCCATCAGCAAGCCTGCAAATAGGTTGTCTTTCCCTTCATCTGTGCCAAATGATGGATCATTTACGTTCACGTATGAAATATTCCATCAAAATGAGTCCTTCAGTAAGTAAAATAATGATCATAGTGATTTTCTACGCATGTCAGAAAGGTGTTTTTAGAACAAAAAACAATGATTGAGGACAGCGATAACATCACTGTCATGAAGGGGTTAAAAATCTACAAACAACCAATGAGATTATGGAGTTAAATCACATGAATTATGGAGTCAAATTTATATAATCTGGGTAAGATATCATGGTGATAAAATATATTATATGTACCCCAGTAAAAACATGTCAAAAGAAAATAAAAAGGACCCAGAATTGAGCCTTGTGGTGCACCAAACTTGACACTTTCTGTCAGTTTTCACCATTAGATTTATTTGCGTTTGTATAAAACTAGACAAGTAGCGTCGTTCCGACATTATAAATATCGGAGCTGTTCTTTTACGAGACTGTTTGTTTGACTATCATTGCACTGATTCGTTTCGCTGCGCGCTACCTGTTTCTCTTCCGTTGGCAAATCTTTTGATCTGCAGTCAGTTGGAAAAGAGAAATATGATCCTTGCGCTGTGACGACGACAGCAGTCAGGGTGTCAGTTAAAGGGCTTGGGAACAGGTTGCGGGGGATTCCAGGGATATTTTTTCCCTGATAATAATTCCAAGTCTGAGCTATTGTCTTTGAACAAAAACACAGCAGCACTCCACACCCAGTGTCATAGAAAACAAATGATGCATTCTACAATGGGAAAATGAACAAAACGTCCCAAGTGTAATTGTACAAAACCATTAAGTAGCGTTTGTGGATTTTTAATTTCGAGATCTCTTGCGATAAAAGTGGACATTTTGAAATTATTACACGTTTTTGCTGGCTTTTGGAGATAAAAATACTGAAGGTGGAGGTGGATACCGTTTGGCTGCCGACTCCCTGCATCAGCGGAAACGCTCGAGCCCGATAACCTGTCCTGTAGGTTGCTTGGGCTGCCTGTCATGGGTTCGTCCAGTCCCTGTCCTTCCTCCCCACTTTGGTTCATTTCTTCATGTGCTGTGCTTCTGCTGTCAGCCTCCTCTGCCGTGTCTTCCTCCTGCTTAATTGTGGGTTCTGTATAAGAAAACATATCCATACATCCATTATCTATAGCTCGTATCCAGGTAAGGGTCATCTGAAAGGCTGAGCGAGCGGCGGAGAGGCCGCGAATCGTAAACAAGGCTCGTTTATTATGGGCGCCACGCTGCAGATTTGTGGCCCTGGCTAGGTGAGGTGACTGATTTCATCTGGCATGAACTGGATTCAGCTGGGATCGCTGTGGCAATATGTGGGTCAGACTCCGAGTGGTCTATGAGCTATATTGGTCTTGGGATGGATTGGAGTGGCTTAGGTCGATCGAAGTTAGTGCGAACAGATAAACTCAAAGAAGTGCTGAAGACCGAACCACTTTTAGTCTTTTGGTATTGCCTCGGCTAGACCACCCTGGGTTTGGATCTCGTGAGAATCCGGATTTCGAATCCAATTTCCACGTTTTCCCTGTTTCTGAAAGTCTAAATAAACAGGCGTGGATGAGTTTGTCTGTCCAGGCGTCCCCCTGCCTGTTGTCCAGTGACTGCTGGGATACGATCCATCCATCTCGATGCCTGAATAAATCAACTTACCATCACTTAACGTGGGTATTGACCCATTTTTTTAGAGTAAACTTACTTCAGCTCGTGACAATTCAGAGGACGTTTCATTTATTGACATAATAAGCGTATAACCAAAGTGTGAACATGCATGTAAATGTGCAGACTGACAAGTGAAGACAGACAGACCGAGACAGAGAGCAAGAGAGAAACAGGCTGGTCTGGTTCCTGCTCGTCTCTCTGTCCCTGTGGAGGAAGGGAGTGTCAGAGGCTTAGAACCTCTAAAGAGCAATGGGAGACTGGCAGGATGACAAGGCCAAAGACTGTGCGAGCGTGTGTGTGTGTGTGTGTGTGTGCAGCCGCGCATGTGCGAGCGATAGACGCAGGGAAGTGTTCACCACCTGTAGTCTCTTGTTATCTGTCACCAACACTTAATAGTAATTAGTCATCCCTGCTCAGGCCCCGTGCGATTGATATCTGGGTACGAAGTTTACAACGTTTGGGTCATTCTTCGTCGCTCTGACCAAAGCGAAACGACCGCAGCATTTTGAATCGTTCACCCTGAAACACTGCTGTTCTTCTTCACGCTTAAAAAAATTGAGCAAAATCCTACAAAATCGACCAAGAATCAACCCTGGATTACGACTGACCCCTCTTTAAACCCGAGAAGGGCAGCGCACGCGGCATGAACCCACGTCACGGTGACAACGCCGCCTCTTTGTTTAGCCCTTCAGGCACCGAGGTTTTCGGTCGTCACTCAGACTCGAAAAAAGTTTGGAAAAACGAGAGACGTTTCCTGCACAGACGCTATTTTCACAAAGCAGCTGCATTTTTCATCTGATATATTTCCAATGCCACAGTTTGCAGTGAAGAACCACTTCTCCCAATAACCATGTTAGGCTCTAGCCTTGTCTTTGACAGCTGTATCCTGGCAACACGGAGCAGACCTGAACGTCCTTACTATTCAGCCTCTTGCATCTTTACATCTGTCTCTTCCAGCAGCGCCACGCATAGAGCGGTCAGATGAGGATAACATTTAAACGGCACGCCGTCACCGAAAAAAGCAACGGTGGAAATTGCAGCGATGCACGTCGTGTGCGGTAATGTCCAAGAGAAACGCTGTAACGCCTCGCTTCCAGGCACGCGAATGTAAGACTTCGCTGATGCAATTCGACAACGGGCCTTGCTTATTTTCGTGAGAAATTGCGGCCTTATTTTGTAACTTAACCTTAACAGGCTAAGTCACATTAAGCAACCGCTGCAGTGACAACAGAGCCTTATCAGTAAAGGGAATCTCCCAGAGAAGCTACCGCCTGCTGTCTATTTGTATCTGTAGATTGGTGGGAAACCAGCTTCTCTTTTTCTCCCTTTTTCACTTTGTTCCCTCTTCTGACTTCGTTGCTCGCAGTGACACGGCGAGAACTAATCTGAGGCATCAGGTCAACCGGTAGAAAGGAACCGAGCGACGCTTTTGACAGAGCGCGGCGACACATCCTTAACAGAGGTCCGACTGGGATAACTGTTAATCCCAAGATACGATGAGACACACAAATCTGTGGGATTATCTGGGCACGTGAATATTTGACGACATTTCAACTGGCAATATTCTGGTATCGAAGACGTCACAATTCTACGATGGTGTAAAAAAATAACCTTCACCGACCGTTGGCGTGCCGGGGAAAAGCAGGAGCGGATTCATGAGCGCGGCAGGGCTCCACGTTGGCAGATTAGCCCACTGGGGGAGTGGCAACATAGTTTTGGTATTTTGGTGACACAAACCGCAAAGAGCTCCATTCCAGCACAACTGTCAACTGGGTGTGTTTACACGAGCACCGATCAAATATCTCCTTTTATTCTCCCATAACCACGGCTCATCAGTTGGACGCCGTCATTGTGAAGAATTTTTTTGGGTTTTTTTTTAACTCTATTAAGCGATAACGGAGGTGAGCGTCCACCAAAGTAAACAAACAAACCGACATGAACCCATTATTCCGCACGCACTCAAAGACGGGTCGGAGAGAGAGAGAGAAGAGCCGAGCAGCATCAGAGAGAGATGATCTCGCCGTCAGTTTAATTAGCCTGATGACGCACGCACGGTCAGCGCCGAGCAGACACACGATCACGCGTTACTCTTTGTGTTCCGACCGTACTCTGGTCTGTGCGTCTGGATGTGTGGGCTGCTCGGAAGGTGGATGCTGACGGTAAAACAGACGAGAAACAGATGCACAGGACAACGTGGCTACGCGGCGACGGACGGATCGATGGAAATACAGGTGCACCCCGAGGAGGTCGGTCCGTACGGGGCAGGATGCGGCCGTTTTAGCGCTCAAAATATCACTGCGCCGCAAAAAAAAGGAGCTCTTAATTGTAGAAGGGCAAAAAAAAAACACCAGAAATTTGAACACGTTAATTTGTCAGAGGTGGATGACACTGGTTTGATTTTCAAATATGACCCAAAATATCGTCCACGGTGTCTTTTAATGATCTCACAATGATCTCACAAACACAGGAAGAAAAAAAAAAAATCCACAGCAGAAACATAACAAAACCAGAATGAAAACAGAAGAGACAGAAAACAGACAGAAAAATGAAGTAGTGATAAAATAATGATAAAAGGATGGCTGACTGTAGAGTGATGCACACCCTTTGTGCACTCACCACAGGGAGAGTTAGGACCCTGAGGAGCTGTCTGGTCATCGGGTGTCGACGCGTCCACTAGCATTCTCAAATTTTCCTTCCTGGGAGAGCATTGGCCGTTACCTAGGAGACAAACAGCAAGTTGTAGCGCTCGGTAGGCTTTACAGTGGAGAGTGTGATGTGAAAAACTTGAGTAACTGACTTTGTTAATTTGACGTTTTAGCGTTAACTCAAGGCTCCAAACAATTTTACAAGCTAAAGTGGATGAAAAAGCTTTCAAGGTCCCAATCAACAAAGGCTTTTTTTGAACGGTCGGCGTTTTTTGAAGACCGTCACACGGCACGGTCTCTATAGAGCTCACGGTAAAGGCTGTCATGGCGTACGGCCGAAACTCTCTTCGTGCTCCTATGGGATCTTAATGTCCGACAAATGCAGATCGGATTGCATCCTCTCAGCGGTCCGTATAGAACCCAGGCCATGGATAGCCCGTGTCCACTCTGAGGGAGAGCTCACCAATCCCTTATCCCCTTACACCCAGGCTCCGTCAGGGTCACCACAACAATAGAGTGACAACGTGCAATCGGCCCTGCTGACCCGGGTGTCAGATCCCTTAGGACCAGTCACCAGCACAGGCAAAGGTTTTCCTCATGCGCACTGACAGCTGAGAAGAGGTAGAAGGCACCCAAGATGATGACACCGGACTCCTCGACGCGTCTTAAATGGAAGCAACAAACGTCACGAAAACGGCGTGAAACGAGAAAAGAGGCCGGGGTGATGATTCGAAGCGGACGAGCGGGTCGGCAGTGCAGACATGAAAAGGAAATCTGTGTCAGATCTCCCCTTGCTGTGAGCGATCCACTTAGTTTGACACCCTCGTCGCCGGTATTGTCCCATTGTTGCGGCGGCGACGCTGAGTGGGGCATACTGGGAGACATTGTCCATGACACAATCCCTGGGCTTGGGCTCAGGTTGCGCACGCCGGGGTTGGAGGAAATCTCAGGTGACCAATGCCGGCGATCCCTTGGCAATGCTGTCCTGGAGACAGGAGTGGCCCAGATTTGTCTTGAAGGATTTTCCATTACTGTAGCAGACGCTGACAGCTGCCTAGCAGCACCTCGACTGGGTCAGCTAGCACGCAAACTAACGGCTTCAGGCCGTCGGAGCGCCGTCCCAAAACGAAATCATCCCTGTAAAATATTATGTGTGCTGATTGGCGACTTTAGGTAACATTCGTAACGGAGGACGGATGGTCTCTTTCGCTCAATCGGACGCAGAGTTTTGATCTTCAGCCAATATAGAACGAATTCGACGGAGGTTGTGAACGCGCCCCCGCGCACCCAAACCCACGTACAAGAGCGCGTGGACTGAATTGAGGCCCCGAGCTCTTGTACTCTGCTTTTGCTGAGTCAGTTCTGTACGAACAGTCAGATCAGGATAGCAACAAGTGGAGGCTTAACTGGAAGAAAGTATTTTGAGTAATAGACTAAATTTGGACAATTTAATGTGCTGGCAAATGGAACACGTGTACGCATAACGAAAACAAGAGAGAACTTGTGGGTGAAAAGTGCTGAGATAATCACAAAAACAACTTAGTTATTAATGACTTGGAGGTTTCAGGAGGCGGATGGCGTAATAATAAAACTAAATTAAAGCAAAGTCGAAGTCGTGCTTCCTCCCTGCGAGGGCAGAAATGAATGGGATGCGGAGAAAAAGCGGCCGAGCTGAGCTGTAACTCGACAGATTCTTTTCCTGACTTGAAGTCTTGTCTGCTGGAAACACTTTGTGGGAGCTGGTTTTTCCTGTCGAACCCTCAACTTTCCTCAACACGGATTCACACGCAAACGCTCACACACACACACACACACACACACACACACACACGCATAAATCATTTGGCATTTTCATTTCCATTTTTTTTTTTTTATTCTAAACAAAATCCAATTACAGAATGGCGATAAAAACATCTGTGTGTGTGAATGAATACTGGACGATAAAAATGTTCAACATGAACTCACACACACACTCGCACACACTCTCCTCACACACACACACACACACGCTGACACGCTCTCTCTGTGGTTAAACTGTTGATTCTCATTGTGCTTTGAGGAACTTAAATTCCAAATTCATCCGTCCCTGCTGCATTTCGTTCTGTTTAGCAGTGAGCAGACAATATGAGAGCGGCGTTCAACCTTCGCAACCCTCCGAACAAAACGAGGATCATTTTGTTGCAGGAAATCATGCAGAAAATCGGGGGCCTTAAATATGCAGTACAAATATAGAACCGGTAAATGTAACAGGGTAACACGCATATATATATATATATGTGTGTGTGTATATATATATATATATTTTCATGTCATGTCAAGTACTTGATGCACATCAGTGTATCTATGAATAGCAGCAGGAGTGAAGGGAAGTACCAGCGAGCACGTAGCTCACAGCACGTCTGTAAATATCTAACCTCTTCTTTTTTTGTATCGACCTTTTTCATGTGACATCAAAGTCGAACACTTGTGACTTTCTTGAACTCGAGCGACACCGGCAAGGCTCCTTATTGTGACAAAGTTAAGTTAATGGGTGGAATGCGTCCACGCTCGCTCCCAGCGGAGAGCGAGACGAGGGCGGCCATCGCTCTCTTCACGGCGACGGCATCGCGAATGCGCAAAATCGATTCGGCGCGGCGGGAGAGTCACGGCGAATAAATACGGAGGACAGAAATGACGGCGTAGTAGGATGTCATGTCACGTGATGTTGTGATGAAGGTGAAAATGGAAAATTCCTGCAGCGTGAGAAAGTTTCTCTGGCGACATGTTGCATCTTTTTGTGGGTTTTTTTTTTTTGTTTGTTTTTTTTCCCCTGATGTGCAGAGGGAAACGGCGATCCAACACCATCTTACACACACCGGGACAAACAGTCACAACGCAGAAACGTGTTCAAAAATATTGCTGTTCTTTTCTATTTAAATATATTTTAATACACTGTACATTTTTTAAACCCGTATGTATATAACGTGACCATTTCGAGCATCCACAGTTGAACGCGATACATATTCCAAATGTCAAACGCTTCTTCTGCTAGTCTGCAGACATCTATAATCTCAAAAAAAAAAGAAGAAAAAGGCACGGAACGCTTGTTTGTTTAAGCTCTGCGCGCCAAAATAGCGGTGAAAAGTTAAACTGCAAACCTTTGACGGATGACTTCTTGAGTTCTCTCCCACGCGACTACATTTAGTCTGTAGAATCGTTTGTGAGCAAATGAGCTAAATTGTACAGCTAGTGCTACTGGGTTAGCTGTACAAATCCAGCAATTAGCTAACGGCTAATGCTACTGCAGCTTATGCTACTGCATTAGCTGTTAAAATAACACCATTATAAAAATGCAATTAACCACACATTAATCACAATGACATTTTTATATGATATACACACAAATACGCTGATTGAAAAACATGTAAATCCAAATAAGAGCCTATGGTAAATTATGTCCACAGTTAGCATGGACTCAGTCTGAGCACTGATGCTGCCGAGGAAGAAGATCTTTCATCCGAAATTGTCACACACGCATGTCGAACATTCTTCTTACTTGCGGAATAACAAGACTTGGACAATGTAGGCATTTATGGAGGGAAATGTCTGTGACAGTTTGATAGCCGTTGCAGTAATTAACGTCAACTTTAGTGTATTCAGAGTTTAGCGCGTTATACGGCGCGTCATAACTCATAAAGTGTACATGTGGTGCAAATAAACACATGCGGAGACGATCACAGTCCTCAGTATAAATATGAATCCTCTCTGCGGTGCATTCAGGGTGTCGTATCTGGGACGTTCATGGGGGAGCCAAACTGCTGCTCCACGCTCTTACATGTTCGTCGCCATGTCACGCTAATGGAAGAAACCCAGCATTTGTTCCGAGAGCATCATTTCAGAAGACGCAGAACCACTGGGAGACACAGAGCCTCCATTTTTTATTTAATTCCACCG
>OMNV01026684.1:0-17920 GCA_900303265.1 Brotula barbata | reverse complement strand
AAAAAAAAAAAAAAAAAAAGGAGCCGGTTTCCAGCTGCCAGATTACACAACGTTTGGTGTTTGATATAATATGCAGTGTTAGATGACAGAGTGTACGGGTCAGGGTTGTTTATTTATGATCCTCTGGTATGTCTGGTGTAGTGTCCCTTCTATCCAAGTCTGGTGAGGGATCGCCAGAGTCTCCGTTAGTCTCCAGCTTCCTCTAACAGCCATCACGGACAGGCCCACACACGACCCGGGCCACATAAGAGCCAGTTTACCCGACGTAAATAACGCCGTCCCCGCCACAACTTTACCACAGGCCGGCCGTGAGCATCGGCCGAGGGGTAACGCCGGGCAACCGTAAAGCTCCACGGGCAAAACCGCCTCCCCGTCCATATGCACCGGCTGACAGATTAAGCTCATCGGATTAAGCCCTGAAAAGCATTATACTCCCGAGCGGAGACAGAGCCACACATCCACGTCGACGCGGGAGGAAAAGTGTGTACAAAGAGCAGACTAAACGATGAGGCGGTGTGTGTGTGTGTGCGTGTGTTTGATTTGTCTATAAAAGTAAAGCTTCCCTCCCATCCTGCACTGCAAATGGCCATTAACCTGTAATTGTGGGGGATAAAGCTCTCAGCGGGGACGATGAGATTGGAGGGTAATCTAAGCGCTAACGCTCCAACCTTCTGGGTTTTTCGGATTTTCGCCTTATTTTTCCAGCGTTTTTCCTGAATTTCGGCTCCTCTGTGTCATTTTAATGCAAAGTTTACATCGGATATGACCTAAATTGTACTTTTATCTTGTTTGTCTCCATGTGAGTCCACACCTGAAGTCTGTTATATGACAGAGAGTACAGTTCGCCCGTACGCTGGGTACTTTCCTGGATTTACAGTTCCAGGAAGAATCTGTACATAATATTACTCTACATACTATATTCACGCTCTTGAAGCTGATATACGGGCGTTTTCCGAGGAGGTGGAAGTGGATTGTTATTTATTTGTTCTGTGTTGTAGGTGAAGTGTTTGGGGAGCTACTTAAAATTCCAGCTCTGGACAAAGGTCTGACTCCTATCAAGACTTGAGAGATGAAAGTGAAAGTTAGGGCCGACGTTCTTATCGTTCATCTGGGATTTCCCTCGCAGCTTCGTGCTAAGAGCTGAAATCACCCCGAGCACTAAAGAAGGAGGAGGAGGAGGAAAAGGAGGAGGAGGAGGAGGTTTATCAATGCATCACTTTTTAGTCCACTTTAGACAGTAGTCAGTGTTAACCCTTTGCTTATGATCGCTCCCTCTTTTTTCGGCCCTGTGTGTGTGAAGTGTGTGTTGATTTGATTAATTAGAGTTTACTCTCTCTCTCCCGTGTGCGTGTGTGTGTGTGTGTGTGTGTGCCGAGTGAGGATGGGACCTGCTGCAGCCGGTGAGGATCTGATGTCTCTCCACCAGCCAGGCTGCATAGCTGGCATTCCTCAGTCTGACGCTGTAGGCCAGTGATGGAGGGAGGGGGGAGGAAACGAACCCCACAGGGGCGTGGCCACGGTGCTGTCTTCAAAGCCCAACAAATTTATCACTTTGTCCTTTCTCAGCTTCTACGAGGAGATCGAACATAAAAAAAATCAGGTGTTTGTGTCGTTTCGCATCCAAATAGTTTCTGTTTTGAGTCGTTTCTTTGAGTTCCTTACAGCTTCTCTGTGGTCTAGATTGCCCGTAGCTGTGAATGTGAGACGGGTTAAAGAACCAGCAGACATCAGGTTAACGCCGGGAGATCTCTTTTGATCTTCCGTTTACCAGGTGTGTGTTGAGGATGGTGCGTCACCAACCAAGAGGAAACCTGGCGAGAAGAAATTCTTGTTTTTTAGTGCGATGCAGGAAGTTCTCCCATGAACTGATATGATGATGTCATTTGGTGGATTAGTGGGACGTTTGGCTGACGACCTGGTGATCGGAGGGTTTCCGGCTCCAGTTTTACCTGGTTACCCGGGCTGTCGGTGTGTGAATGTGTGTGTATGAATGGATGAATGTGAGGGAAACATTATCCGGCTCTTTGAGTGGTCCCAGACTAGAAATGCAGTCCATTTACCGTTTAACGGCTCTAAGTAGGCTTTAAGTCAGCACCTTCATAATTCAAGAGGACGTGGATCCATCTTCCTTCTCCTCCTCTGCCTCTTCACCTTACACTCGCCTGGCGATGACGGTAAACGCCTTAAACGCGGCCTGCGTCTCGTCATCGACTGCTGGAATCCGACTGTTTGCGGTGGGATTACCCCTCCGTTCGCCTCGGATTATACCTTCAAAACCCAAAGTTCAGAGATGGAGAGAGACGAAGCTCGACGAGGAAGCAGCGTTTGCCCATTGAAGAAAACTGCAGATGAAACGCCGCAGCCCCTTTTCTTTTTTCCAAGTCCAACACAAGCCCATTGTCCTCCCTGTGCCCACAATAAACAAATGAGTCCTGTTTAAAGCGACAAACATCCCAGATCTGCTGCTCTCTCCATAATCATTCCTCCGTCCTCATATTAACCGAGGGAGGAAAAACCGCACCAGAGCTCGAAGACACAAACAAAAGTGTCAGGCAGCGGGAAGTCACGTGACCCCGGTAGCGAGGGCTTTCTCAGCGTGAGTCGGAGCTCTGCCGGCGACTTTGCTTGTATTTGCTGCCTGTTTGTTTGGCGTGGACTCGGCTGAAGGGGGCCGGGCCGGACCGAGCACGCGCCGGGTCCCTTCGCTTGGTTGGATAAATAAAGCGCGCTGGCGTTTGTGCTGGTGTTGTTTTTGGTCCAGAAGCGACGTGGCGGCGTGCCCTGAAGGGCCCCCCCCCTCCCCCTACGGAGCGATCCTCGTGTTTACATCATGTCCCTTGTGGTGTGATGTACGTCGACGCGTCTTAAGGAGGGACGATGACCAGATAAACGGCTTTGTATCTCTGTCTTCACTTAATCTCCTATTAGCGTCTCCGTTCGCCCGTACCGGACGGAGATACTTACTGAGGGCTCGTTTGAACTCACTACGCCCCTCCGAGCGGCCACAATAACAAGGGTGTTCCTCAAAAACACAGTATTTTGCATCAGATTGGACTAAACCATTCGACACTTGGAGCTCCAGATATCACACTTTGGACCTATTATGCGTTTTTTTTGTTGGTTTTTTTTTGTTTTTTTTTTACCGGATTGCTAAAAGGCTTTTTTTTTTTTTGTCCGTGCAATCTCAGGTGACTTGCTTGTGACCCGCAAATATGTCCAATCCCATTTTGTTGCCATAGCAGCCACCGCAGTGCTCCTTTTTGTGGTATTAACCTGATCTGTCAAGCGGGCTAAATCTCTCAAAATGCCAACAACAGTGAGAGGATCAGCTGCAAATAATGAGGGTTTTTTTTCTGTCATGAGGGACTTGGCCTGCGAGTTGCAGCGCTGAACTGTAGGTGCTATTGTGCTGCATGAAAAATGAAGGGGGCTGGTAACGTCAAAAGTGGCCTATTCAGACCGACACGGGACCAAATATACAATTCAAACCAGTCTAAAGGAGGGATGTACCCCAGAACATATGTTTCCTTTGTCAGGAAGGATGGGGGGGGGGTGCTGTGGTACTGTGTGGTAAAGTGTGTGTGTGTGTGTGTCCCCCTCCCTTTTACAGTGCAGATGGGTCAGGCAGAGCTAACAAAGTGTACCTCAGAGTCAGTTTTGTATCTAATCCCGTGCACGTGCAGTGATTTCTGAAACATTTAGTGCAGCTTTGGATCGCCGATTGTTTTATCTGCGGTTCAAATTATCTTATTTTTGCATGCAGGTAAAAGCATCAATTGTGCAAAAGAGGCATGCAAATACGCTTTGCATGCTTCAAACATTGTTACAGTGATTGAATCTCTTCGATTCCTTCTTAAAGCGACAGTACGTCACTTTGAATGCTCGTAAAGATCCGTACATTGTGCGTGCGTGGCTTTCCCAGGAGCTGCGTGGCATTCCGCTTAAATCCGCGTGCATGCACGGTAGCGCAGGTGCACGGGCTCGCATGCGTCTGCTCCTCCTCCATCCTGGGCTTCCCTTCGTTGTCAGCAGGTCTTAATGAAGCAGGCTCAAAGGGATTTCCAATGATTACAAACGAGGAGCCAACCGAGATTAGCCGATCCTCAAAGGTTCCCAAAAACCTCCACTTCCTTCCTTCCCGACACACACAACAGATGCGATGACAACACACAGATTATGCATTGATGAGTGTGTATTAAAGATGGCGCTTTGTTTTCTGCCTGGTACCGTCTGTTTTTGGTGCCTGCCTGGTACGGCGTGTAGCTGTAAACTCTCCCCCTGCTTGTCTTTACACCTTCCTCCCTGTATCCCCTATCTTCTGTGAAAACAGTTTCCTGTCCTTCTTCCTTCCTTCCTTCCTTCCTTCCCTCTCCCGCCACCTTTTACTCCCTACAACACACAGTCTGCGTTCACGTGTGTCCGTTGTTACAGCAGGGGAGCCGCTTTGTGTTTTTAAGACATCTCAGCGTGAAGCGACTGTTTAAATCACAAATTCCACAGGTTTCTAAAGGTTCCAGTCTATTAGCTGAGTTACCAGTGTGCCTGATTTTGTGTAAAAAGACCTAAAACGCAGCTCGTTGCTGGTTTTGTGAGCCGATCACACACTAAACGTCTTATTGTGTGTTTATCGTTTGTGCTTGTACAGTAATAGAGCATCAGCTGTTGTACGTAGTTTCCTATTTAGGCACAAAACAAAACGTTTGATGCATGAAATTGTCTTGGCTGTGTTTCATTCTTATTCAGTTTGCAAATAATAACACAAATATTACACAAGTGGAGAATCCATGAATCTATAATGACATCATTCGACCTTTTAATACTTGAAATGATTGCAAATCAGTGAATTAGCTCCTCCCCCGTTTGAGCTTTTACGCCTAGATGATACATTTCCAGATTTAAGACTCGTCAGTGTTGCTGCCGCAGAAAGTGAATGGTTCCTGCCGTGTGTGTGTGTGTGTGTGTGTGTGTGTTGTGGTTAAACCCAGCAGTGTTTCCTGCCCTGTGACGGCCTCACGTCGGGCCAGCGTGGGCTTGTCTGAGGATGAACTCATCTCCGCCTCTCCGCCGCATGTCAGAACCTGATCCTGACGAGAGGACTCCACCCACCCGTCCATCCAAACCCTCCTCACACCTGGGTGCTGACCTCTGACCCGTGTTCGGATCGATTCCCCGCTCCTTTGATGGATTCCTCCTTCAGTTCTCGCTCTCTCTTCGTATCTGTCGTCCTGCGTCGCCTCTCTGGGCGAGCGGCCGTGTTATTACTCACTCTCTCCCGTACAGTCACCTCTTCTTCCTGCCGTGTTAGGAATGATTGTTTTCATACCGACCTGCTGGAAATGACACACGTGTGACAAACAATCGCTGCTCTGTTCCACCGGACTGAACACAATATGGAAGCCCGAGTGCTGCCTGCTACCACTAATCTGTGTACCGGAAATCACTGCTGAATGGACCATCAGTGTGGGTGTGTGAGTGTGTGTGTGTATCATCGGTGAGTCACTGTGCAGTAGTACTCCAAAATCAGACCTTTAGTCATTTTGAAATCAGCCCGTGATGTAATTTAAATCTCTAAAGTGATCAGTGTCTGTTTTAGTGTAGTACAGTCTCACGCCTATAGGTGGCAGTAAAAGCATTCATACATTAACTGATGTAACTGATGCTTTTAGAAGACACAGCCGCTGTGTGCTGCATTATCTGGTGTGCAGCATACGTGTGTGAACTTCCATCCATCCATTCTTCATCCATCCATCCATCCATCCATTCTTCATCTATCCATCCATCATCCTCCTCAGGGATTCAAACTCCACACAGGAGGCCCAAGTCGTCCCAAGCAAAACAGAAAGTTACACGTGCAGGACTAAAATGTTGATTCATCATCTTGTCCTGAGCCTCATCTTTGACTCAGACTGAAACTGAAAACATAAAAAAAATGTACAATTAGTCAAATAATCCCTGTAGGTTATCGTGAAATTTCCCCCAGAAAACCATGAAGTCAGAGCAGCTGGGTGGTTAAAAAGAGTCCAAAGTGATCGTGAGTAATCAATTTTTTGTGTGTGTGTTGTTGGTTTTTTATTAGATTACTCAGCGTTGTATGTAGTTTTTCCAAAACAGGCCTGGCACAGTACAGAGGGTGAGTGAGGGCCCTCGGGGGGCTTGGCTGTGCTTCACAGCGTCTCTGCCGCTTGATTGGCCGCATCCATTAATGATAAACTTAATCCTCAGCAGGCGCCACAATCCAGAGCTGGGTGGTGCTTCAGAGCTCCGATACGCTGCATGGTGTGTGTGTGTGTGTGTGTGTGTGCCCATTTACTTTTAATTTATTCTTGTGTCCTTTGTCCAACATATACTTACGCTCCAAAGTAAAGGAAGCCGCTGCCCCTCTGGAAAAAAAAATAGGTCATTTTGGACTCCAGGGATAAGTAAGACATCCCAAAATACCAAGTGAGAGGAAAAGGATGTGGCCCCCTTGTATTTATTTGCGTTGTACCACTTTAAGAGGGGACAGGATGACCGAGATTTCGTCCACGGGTCAAGGCGAGGCCCGACTTGAATCCGTGCGGTGGTGAAGCTCACCCTTTGACTTCCTGCTCCTGTCTGCCGTGTGATAGGTGAAGTATTTTGGGTTGTAATGTACACTTGTCGTCCACGCGTGTAAAATGCGAAGCGTTCGACCGGATGGGATTCCAGGCCTGTCTCGGCCCACCCACGCTAAGCCCAGGTCAAGCAGCGCTCTGGATCAGAAACCGCCGAGGAGTCCAGTCAGACGTTTTTTTTTCGTTCTAACAATAACACCTGGCATTTCCAGCTCCTGTTATTGTTTACTTATTCCATTTGTGTCGCTGACGTTGGGATGAGGTCATCACGATTTCCACCAAATTCTGTTGTGTTCAGGAGTTTTGAGCGTTTTGAGGGACAGCGGGCGGAGAGAGGAGGTTTTTGTTATGACAGCTTTTATACACACATCAGCAGGAAACAGCCACGTCCACCCCCCACACCTCACCTCCCCTCACCTCACCTCACCTTACCCGTCCCCCAGGGGTCCCCGGGGAGCTCCAGCTGGAAACCAACCTGTTTTTTATCTGCCCTGTTCCTCTGGGTAGAACGCTGAAGTCGCTGTCAGCCAGTGAAAAAACGACGGCCCTGACCGGCAGACTGGACCTTCATCATTCACGCCGTCTTCAGATGAGGTACCAAATCCAGCTGTGCTCCCCTGGGCCACGCGAGGACATTTGTGACTTGGTGGTACTCCAGCGTCAAAGGCTGATCTGTCTCTGTTTGCGCTCTGGCTTTGATGTTTTTAATAAGGCTCCGCCCACCGCGTGCTGCTAACAGCTTGAAGCTGCTGCGTTGCTGTGATGTTTGGGGTTAATGCAGGACAGGGACAACGTCCACAGGAAGCAGATGTTGAGATGGGACCCGTGTCCCCACACACAGGACTGTCGTAGGAAATCTCATCAGTTTAGGTTGACATCAGAAAGGAAATCTTATAGTTTCATAAACTATTACATCATTGTGGTCACATGGGCTTTGCACTTTTTGTCAAATATTAAACATATGATCATTACAATGATTATAATTATGTTAAAAATTGCATATATGCGATATGTACATCAACTAATAATAAGCAGTATAAATTATTATCAGGTTTTGATTTTGTACAGCTGCTACAGATTTTGTTCTCAGCATCACTTCCTGGTAGAATAAAGGTTTAAAAAATGATGTTATTGAGTTTTCTTGTGTGTAGTTTGATTTGTAGACAATATTAAATTCTTTTATCTTCTTAAATTCGGATGATATGAGGATGTTACCTGCTATTACATGTACAAACCGAAGCTTCGTTTCCACATAAAAATGAACAAACACACACCATGGTTGCCTGATTGGATGTGTGTGGAGACTCTGTGTGTGTGTGTGTGTGTGTGTGTGTGTGTGTGTTATCAGTTGTGGGCTTGTAGCTTGGATCACCCGTGGCCCCCACCTCTTAAGTGTCCTCTTCATATCAGTAGAAGTGTGTAGTTGGTTTGCATCGCTGCCACTCCAGCACGTTGGACGATGAACGGCGTGAGAAGACGGGGACGAGCTGTGGCGTTGGTGTGGATTTTTCATTTTTTGTTCCGCCCCTCTAAAGTCCGTTCTAAATGTTCTCCTTGATATAAACACTGAGGTGCAGCAGCAGCAGCAGCAGTGATCCATTCAGCTCCGTTCTTCCAGCTGTGCCTCCGTCAGGCTCTTATCTCCTCAGCAGCAGCAGCTTCAGCAGCAGCAGCAGCAGCAGCAGCAGCAGGCCCTCAGAGCCTCCACGTCCCACAGAGGATGTTCACACTTCAACGTCCAGCCAGAGGCCCACTCTGTGCCTTGGCACGCTGACAATCCCTCAGTCGTCCTCACTTTAATGGAGCCCACGTGGGGCTCCGACTCCAGATTTTACATGGTGGACACCTCGTCTCAGTCCGCGCTGCTGGAGCTGCAGACGAGTATGGGACAGATGTCCTCTAAGCTGCTCACGGGCGTCGGAATGCGTCAGGCAACAGTATAGTGGGATTTATTGTGACGAGGTGTGTGTGTGTGTGTGTGTGTTGCTTTCTCTCCCACCAGTATTTGTTGTTGCCAAAGGACTGAGCTGAGTCAAATAAGTTCAATATGAGATAAATAATGGATGTCGGTGCAGTGATGAACCTGTTGCTGCACCAAACAGACCATCAGATCAAAAGGTTTTTTATATGATACATTTAAAAAAATACTAATGTCATCCTAGGATAAGGGTGGATTTGATTGATTGATTGATTGATTATAGAATTTATTTGATAAATTCACACAGTGTAATGCAGCATTAATTCCTCCCTTAAAGTGATTTCATTGCACTTTTCCACCTTTACTCGATCGATGCGCTTAGGTTTGTCTTTTCTGTCGTCTGTATTCTATCTTTTAACCTCATTTTATTTCATTTTACTGCATTATAGGTATTTATTTATTATTTCTATCTTAATTTTTGATATTAATGTTTTTAAACAGGCTTTCATGTTCGTTTTACTCTATTTTATGTTTATTTTATTCTATGTTTCCTTGTTGTGTGAAAGGAATACAAGAAATACAAATAAGTTAAATAAATAAGATAATATAGACTAAGTAAGAAAAAACAACAACAATATAGCAAGACAATTTTATGAAAATACATTTTTTCATTAGTAATATGATTATCATGATGAAATGTTGGCATATTTACCCAGAATTCAACTGGTCCCAATCTAGATAAATAAAAAAAAATATTTCTTTTGACAGATTAATGATTTTATAGTAATTTCTTTATCTTTTGTCCAGTTTATTATAAGGAGAACATTAATTTCCGTTATTGTATGTAACCATTTCTTGCGTTCACTCTCTTTAGGCCCCATGTCCACACATGGTGATCTCAGGTTTAGTAAATATGTTACAACACCTGTCGTTGCATTGTCGTAGACGTGTCCTTACATGCACAGGAAGTACCTGCGTCCTTGAGGCGGGCCCCAGCTGTGTGACACATCGAACTTCAATTCACGCGTCACTCTGTTGCGCCTATATCGCCTTCGTCATACCGATGACGGCGCTCGACAGCCTTGACTGACAGCTTGGTTTATTTTTTCAAAGATGCTTGAGACAACAAACATGACATTTGACTTCAGACGGCTGCCTGGAAAGCCACACTGGATACACATTAGTCTCTCATCTTGCCAAATATAAATGGAACACAAACATCTGGGATCCTGCAGTCCTGTGGCAGGAGATTAAAGAGCGGCGAAGGAGCAGAAAGGGAGAGCGGAGGCTGAATCAAATCTGTCGTCGCTCGCCTCTCCGCCCTCAAATGGAGGATTTATGACGCTGCACTTTTACCCGTTTTGCAGCAGATTGCTCCTTGTTATTCCATATGTTAAGCCGCAAATCCATCTTTGCAGCAGTGACGGAGGGAATGAAGGCCGGATCAGGAGAGAGAGAGAGAGAGAGAGAGATGGGATGAACCAAAGAGTAAATGTGTTTCCAGCGGCTCAGTGGGCATAATCACTCTTTAGTCCCGTCTTCCTCTCTCTCTCTCCTTCTCCCTCTCTCTCTCTCTCTCTTTTCCTCTCGTTTCAGCCTCTTTTCCCGTCTCGCTGCAGTCGAATGTAGTTCAGTGTGTCAAGCTCCACTGAAATATTAACACGGCGGCAGCGTTGCGTGGCGTGCTGCATCCTGGTGATGTGAGGGAGCACTTTCGCCACATGTGCACGTCTTGGTGTGTGTGTGTGTGCGTGCGTGTGTTAGAATGTGTCTGTACGGGCGTGCCTGTGATTACCGTTCAGCACCTCCTGATGGGCCTCGGTTGAAAGAAAGGTGGTCCCATCGATCCGAGGGCTGAGAGGAATTTGCGTGATTGATAGTTGGCAGGAAGTAAACCGACCTTCCAGAATTAAGCTTTGTGCTTGGAGAGTACAGCTGCTGCCGCACACACACACATAGAGAGTGCGTGTGTGTGTGTGTGTGTACCATGTTATGACATATATTACTTTCTTGGACAGCTCCCCTGGAGGCCTCATGGGGTCTTTGTCACTGGCAGCTGCAGGGGCAAAGCGAGACGGGGATAAATAATCCAGGATGGACAAATGTCGTGTTTCCTCGTCTGCCCTCCGTTTCCTCAAACTCAGGATGAGAAACATGAGCAGCCGCAGCAAGGGGTCTCTCAAATGGACCACTAGTGTGTGTGTGTGTGTGTGTGTGTGTGTCTGTGTGTGTACCAGGGGCCTGTGAAATGGATTTGGAGCCTCTCTGACCTTCATCTGTAGGATTTTGTCAAAATAATTGTCTTTCTGTTTGCATCTGGGTCAGCAGATGGACAGAAAAGTGCATTTTTCTCCGAATTTTTTTTTTTTTTATTCCATTATAATCAATTATAATCAAAGGCCGAGCCGGAGGATGAATCACTCCCTGACATTTCAGAAGCCTTTTGCGTGATCGCAGTTTGTCGTCCCCCTCCCAGCGTCGAGCGTTCTTACCAGCGAAGACACCCTGCGATCAAACGGCAGCTCGTCTTTGACAGTAAAAAACAAGAGAGAAAAGAGAGAAATCTATTTGATGCCTCGGCGTCAGAGATTGAAATCCTCCCGTGTCCTAGGTTTGTTTTGTAAACTGAGATTTCTCCTCCCTCTCCTGTTTCTTTTTGTGTTTTGTTCCAGCGGACGCGTTCCGCTGCATTGTTTCCTTAAATGCACCGATGAGCGGTTGCATTGATGTTGTAATATTCCGCACACAATTGCGACGTATCAAATGTCGGCCGTTTATGGGATTCATCCACTCCGTCACTTCGGTCCTGCTACCCCTGCTGAACTAAATGAGCGTTGAGCCGTGCTGCAGTTTGCCTGACAACAGAATAAAAGACGAACACGCTGATTTCACAAAGTCTCATCCGTCTGTCTGCATGTACGGAGGGTGAACGCGCAGGTATCGCAAAAAAAGGGAGGGAGGGAGGACGAGGAGTGTGTGAATGTGGAAATGCGGATGGATGCTGGAGGTGAGCGAGCGAGCGAGAGAGAGAGTGAGGGAGAGAGTGAGTGAGTGAATGAGTGAGTGAGTGTGTGTGACAGATGCTCATACAGTACCAGCTTGCGTTGTTCTCTTGCAGCCTCCTTCATCCCCCATACCTCCTTCCCCGCTCTATCTCTCTCTCTCTCTCTCTCTCTCTCTCACTCACTCACACACTCACTCACACACTCTATCTCATCTGCTGACTGAGGTATTCCCACCAACACAGACCGGGGCAGCACAGTGAATGCTCGGCTCCCTCAGCGTACACAGCGGCGTTTTCTCTCTCTCTCTCTCTCTCTCTCTCCTTCTCTCTCTCGCCGCTCAGACACTGTGGATTTGCAGGTCACAGTTAGATGATGGATCAGGCTGGAGCGACGGACGATCAGGGAAAGTGGGTCACCGGCGGGCTCTCCTGACTGATGCCCGCGTGGACCTGGAGTGATGGGGTGCACCCCCAGCACGGTGGTGTTTGACGGGCTGCGTGGCGTCCTAGAGAGGAACTGTAGTGACTACATCTGTAAGGGGGCGGCCGAGCCCATCGGGGCGTCTGAGGCTGAGCGAGCACTCAGTCGGAGGGGGTCGCGTGCGTTCCCACAGCCGAGGGTGCTTAAGGTGTGTGAGTAAGCGTGCGTGTGTGCGTGTGTGTCATGTTGTGTACTGTAACGTGCAGATGGATGAAGACGCTTGTGTCAGCCTGCAGTGGAGAAAAGTCACGGAATTTCTGCCAAAACAGCAAAAAACAGAGGAGAGGCTGATGAATTATTGAAAGAGTTGAAATATTAGAAGTTCCCCGTTTAGCCACAAATCCACGTTGTCGCCACGGAGACGCTCGTTTCCTGTTGAAGTGTGAGGGAGTCCATGTTATTGGGGTAAGATGCAGGACGGGGGGGTTCGATCGTACCTCTTGCTAAGCAATGTGGGATGGATTGGAGTTGAGTGTGTGTGTGTGTGTGTGTGTGTGTGTGTGTTGGGGGGGCGGACAGTGAGCTCTGTGTCTACTTCACATCAAGCGCTGCTCTCAACATCTGTAACCCGGCGGGCTTGGCAGGGCTCAGGCTGCTCTGTACCAGCTTGTCTTGTCCTTGTTGTTTGTGTTTACTTTCTGCAGTGTGTGCCAGCGTGTGTGTGTGTGTGTGTGTGTGTGTGTGTGTGTGTGTCTTTGGCTCAGCTGGGGTCATGAGAGTCATCAGAGTCACAGCGTAGAGCAGAACGACAGGGGCCGATAGGAGGGAATGAGTTCTTGGCTCAGAGACGCTCTTCATCATCATCATCGTCATCATCCAGACTGGGACAAATTAATCCCCTGTCAGCGTTTAGCAGTGTAACAAATCAATAGCTGGAATTATCTGGGGAATTCTGTTTATTTATGGTCGCTCCGTACATTTACATACACTCAAAAACATCTTTATGATTACGTTTTTCAATTATACTGCCATTAAGGCTTTTAAAGCATCGTGCATGTACATTAAGTTACTACAAATCCAAGTATACTTACCATGAGTACTTTAAATATGTGACTGTGATTTATTCGGGTTTGTAAACGTGTATTTCCGTACTGCGATTACACGCCAACACCTGCAGAAATACAAGTCATCACATATTTGCCTTTAGTCACAGTAAGGACAAATACTCAAGTATTACGTGCATGTAAACATACTGAGTGTAGAGTAGAGTAGAGTAGAGTAGAGTAGGGTACAGTAGAGTAGAGTAGAGTAGAGTAGAGTAGGGTACAGTAGAGTAGAGTAGGGTAGAGTAGAGTAGAGTAGAGTAGGGTAGAGTAGAGTAGAGTAGAGTAGGGTACAGTAGAGTAGAGTAGAGTAGGGTAGAGTAGAGTAGAGTAGAGTAGAGTAGGGTACAGTAGAGTAGAGTAGAGTAGAGTAGAGTAGGGTACAGTAGAGTAGAGTAGAGTAGAGTAGAGTAGGGTACAGTAGAGTAGAGTAGAGTAGAGTAGAGTCTGAAGTCTGCAGTGAATGAAGTCATTTTACTCTCATTATTTTTGACTTTTTAAATCCTCTCTCTCTCATTGTTCAAAGACTGAAGCGGCTCTGTCTCACATTAGGTCACACACACGCCTGTATGTGTGTGTGTGTGTGTGTGAGGGTGATCTGTGGTCTGGAGGTGTGTAATAACTAATTAGTGGAGTTGTTTTGGGAGTCTTACTGCTCCATGGTTTCACCGGCTGATTCCCACCACACGCCCTGTTCCTTCCATCTCATCATCCTGAGGAGAGGACCTGCCCTCCAAAATAAAAGCCTCTGATTTGATTTGAGATAATCCAGCAGCCTGTGGACTGTTGTAATCGAGGAGCGTCGCGTTTCAGGCTCCTCCGTACGAACCGGAGAGAAGCGGCCGTGCGTCTCGTCGTGGAGGTGTCGTCACCCCTTCCGTTCTTAAAGGGTCGGCTTCCTGCGAGACGTCAGAGGCCGACGTTAGAACCGTAACCCAAACTGCGAGTCTTATCAATGGAATGTTGTTTCAGGGAAGCACAGAAAGAGAAAGCGCTGACGTCAGTCTGGTCCCAGATGAAAGCGCCTTTTATCGGCTCGTGTTTTGGGAGTCACGCCTCCCGCTGGGACCTGTGATTCCTTCGTTTGTGATGAACCGACCTCATGACTCTTTTATGCCGTGTTGACAAGTTGGGCTTGTGTTGGGGAGTTTATGAGCTAAAATACCAAACCAGGCCTGCACGCCGTCACCAAACACACGGTCAGATTCGGTTACAGAGATGAAATAAGTCGAACGATGCTTTCCTCTTCTTCTTGGCTGGAGGATCTGAGACTCCTAATGTATACAGACTTGATTTGAGTTTGTGCTTTTGCCATTTTGCTTGCATGTGATCTACATTTATAATGGTTTATTCCAACTTTTACGCTGACAGCCTCCATATGTGCCTTAAGATAAAATGAACTTCAGCGTGAAAACTGGATTATTTTTCGACTACGATCACGATTTATTCCATTCGAGTCGACTTGAACGCTTTAACAGCCGCCCTGCCCCCTTTAGAGGAAATGGTCTGACCCGATGCTGTCCATCCGTGTGGAGGTTTGCGTGTTTAGTCTAATGGCCCTGCAGGAAAACAACAACACGCTTTGTTCAGCTACGTTCATTATTTTTTCTTGGTGATTGTTTCCTACTTTTTTAGATGTTTCAGCCGTCCTGAAGTTTCTCCTGGGAGTGTTCCGGACATCACAACATCACATAACACCGTGTGTGTATGTGTGTGTTCACCTGCTGACGGATACATGGATCCATTATCTCCAGCACTTAGCCTTGTGTACTTGAAGATATTCTGGCAGCAGCTCGACCTGATTTTCCCACAGACTTAGGGGCAGCGTTCATATTCAACTCTGCCACTTACGTCCATGAATATTACATTTAAGGCTTGCGTCGATCAATAAAGCCGTGGTAGAGTGTCGGTATCAATCTTTCCAAAAATTAAATATTGTTAGAGTGATCCGGGGTTGAACCGCGTAGAACGTTGAGCTAAATCTCTTTTTATTTTCCACTGATTTTAGTTGAAATTGAGGTGCAAAGATGCCAAAGATAACAAAAATATCAGGTTTCATTAGGGTGAAAGCTACACAAAATGATACTCATCCCATCCAGGATCCAGGATGGGGCGGCACTTAGTGGTACTAGTACTTAACAATGGTGCCTCACAGCAAGGGGGTTTTGGTTTTGAGCTCCAGGCTGACCCTGGTCCTTCCTTCCTGTATGGAGTTTCCATGTCCTCCCCATGGTCTGTGTTGATTTCCTCTTGGTGCAGTGGTTTCCTCTGGTGAATTAGAGTACCTAAATTGCCCATAGGTGTGAATGTGAGTGTGATTGAGTTGGCGACCTGACCAGGATGTACCCAGCCTCTCACCCAGTGACCGCTGGGATCGACTACAGCCTCACTACAACTCTAACATGGATAACATGGACGTCCAGAATAAAAACAAATTCATTGGAAATTTAAAAAAATATAATTTAATAATATAATAACATGTGATGGATTTGAGAATTTTTGTTCAATTGTAAAATCTCTAAAAATTATGCCTTTATGCCTTTTCTCTGTGCTATACTCCTATTAATACAAACTCCCTTAAATAATGACAGTATTTGAGCACAGTAGCCATAAACTCAGTTACCAAAGACTTTACCGGTGTTTAAGGGGTTAACAGATGATGTCACCATCTTACCTAAACGCTGAAATCATGCTGTGCGATCTTGAGTGAGAAGGAGCTGCTGGTGTTGCTGAAGGGTGGGCTGCGTGTGTTTTTGTTATTTTGCAGGTTACACCCTGTTTTCACCCAGGGCATGCTGGGAGATTGTAGACGGTCTTATGTAACTGCCCAGCCTCAGCACGGACACTTGATGGATGATGCCACCCCGTATGAAGCCTGGTTGTCGTTTGCGTCCGTGCTCGTATCTTCTCAAGGTGGTCTTAACCAGTTTAGCTGTTTGCTAATCTAATCTGGCAGGAGGACATATTATAAATAGATGAAAAACAATGTCAATTTAATTAAACGTACGATGATAGTACAGGTACGTAGATGTCACGATGCAGCCGGACTCGTATAGTTCACAAATAGGCTTTGACAGGCTGTCGTTTAATACAAAATAAGGCAAAAAATGTGCACGTTCACAGATGGAATTAGCAGATTAACATGGTTGGTTAGATATACAGGACATGTTGTGTAATCACAGTGTGTATGAGTGAAGTTGCTACGCTCCAATGACCGTGTTTATATTATATTATATTTTGAAATTACATAATCTAACCCAGTTAAGCACACAAACGCATATATAACTGCTTTATTACCTAAATCTGAGTGTAATTAAAGCTTGAACATGCATATAAATGTACTTTTCTGTACATTTCTCCAGATTATGACTTTAATGAATCTCTCAAATGTTCAAAAAAAACTTCCACCAGGTTGGTTTGTGCTCCTGTGTTTGATTTCTCACAATAACAAACAGCATCAGTGTGTGTGTGTGTGTGTGTGTGTGTGTATTTATTGAAACCACTCGTGTGAGGGCACCGAGTACATTTTTTGCAGAATGTGGGGATTGTTGCACAGACCGAGTGCCAGCCTGCCCCGGAGAAACTCATTTGTATGGGGTTTCAGCGCAGTGATTGATATGCAAAGTCTGAATTTGATTACGGCGCCGAGGCCAAAGACGTACTTTTCTCCAGGAGTTTGTGCCGCACACTCGGTCGGAGCGTCGGGGGAATCCGGCAGCGGGAGAGGAAGTGTCTTTGAAGTTATCTCTTATTGCTGCAGATATGAGCTGCCCAGGAGAGGAAGTCTGTCTTTGTACAAACACATTAGGTCGGAGCAATCACCGTCAAACACTCGCACACGCTTTTTATGTGCCATTGTTCTCTCTGTGCAATGCACCAACACCTACACTTAAAGGAAACATGCATCCATGCTGCAGCTCAGTCCGTGCAGACAGGACGGCTCGGTGCAGAGGAGTTTATTCAACCTGTAAAACTCCAAACGTACGTCCATGGTCACAGTTTATCATCTTATAGACGGAGATAGATAGATAGATAGATAGATAGATAGACAGACAGACAGACAGACAGACAGACAGACAGACAGACAGATAGATCCCAAAGGAAATTCCAGTTATCCAGTAGCTGATAACAACAAAACACCAACAATAACAAAAAACAGAGAATATATAGTGTGTGTATATATACATTATATATAGAGAGAGAGATGGAATATATAGAATAATATAACATGATATAATACACAATATAACCAACCAATATAACAATATAATATAATGTACATATATGTACATACATTTACATATTTACACACACACACACACATACATATATATATATATACACATACACATTCAACAAAAATACAGTGCTAAATTCTTTATTTGCTTTTTTTGACCAGCGATCTTAATGAACCGTGTTATAAATCAAAGTAGTGCAGTAAACAGTGGTGTGTATGACAAAAATGTTTGATTGGTTCATGGCGTGTGGTTGTGGAGGGAGGATGAGTTCCACAGAGACGTCTGATCTGATCTGATCTGATCTGTTTGAACGTTCCAACAATAACTTTGGTTAAACATCCAATCACATCTGTGCAAAGACTGGAGGGCTAACTCTCACCGAGCGTCGACTTCTCCTCGTGTACTTGACGCAAAGACGGCAAAGTGACAAAGACGGCGCTCGTCTGAGACAGGAAGTGTGCGTGTGTGAGGGGCAGATGTGTGGACCTCACTGCATTATGGGACGTGTCACCATGTGGAGGATCATCTAACGCTTCCTTTGTCTGCTGCTCGTGAGCTCCCACTAGTTATAACTTTGTAATTACCGCATCATAAAAATAGAGGATGAGATGTCATGTGACCTACAGCTGAAGGTGCTCTTCGT
>OMNV01026682.1:0-17637 GCA_900303265.1 Brotula barbata | reverse complement strand
TTATAGTGAACGTCTATGATACTGAACGTCTACGATACAGAACGTCTACGACACAGAACGTCTACGACACTGAACGTCTATGATACTGAACGTCTACGATACAGAACGTCTACGACACAGAACGTCTACGATACAGAACATCTATGATACAGAACGTCTACAATACTGAACCTCTATGATATAGAACCTCTATGATACAGAACGTCTACGATACTGAACGTCCACGATACAGAACGTCTACGATACTGAACGTCTATGACACAGAACGTCTACGATACAGAACATCTATGATATAGAACGTCTACGATACAGAACGTCTACGATATAGAACATCTACAATATAGAACATCTACAATATAGAATATCTGTTGATATAGGACATCTGAGTTAAAGTCTTAAGCGATCCCGTGTGCAGAGGGACCGCTGTCCATTTGAGAAATGGTACTCACTGGTCCATGTTGTAGTTATGGACAACGTCAGCAAACACAACCTGAGAGAAAAACAAAGCAAAACCCCCTTATGTTGATCACCCTGGAGTCCCACCAAATTCATAACATCACACTGAAATATTGATACATTCTGTTGAAGCACTACAGCTTCAGAAATAATGTGGAGGAGTTTGTTACTGATCCATTTTGTCAGAAAATATATCAGCTTAAAATATTCACAGTCTGCACACATATTCATCGACGTTCTCAGTAATGTAATTAAAAGCTGCAAGTTGGGTAAAACTTGCAGCGTTTCTGGCCAGCACGGCCGTGGGCAGAATGTTGAGCAACTTACACTACAAAAAAGACATAAGCTGTCTCATTTGGTCGTCTCCGTGTCCAAACTATTCTAGGGTCGTGAAATTCAATCTCATCACACTTCAATTTGTGTTCCTCTGCTGGTCCGACGGAGACCAGCAAAAAGCTGCAATCTGTGGATAAGACTGACCCTCTGAATCAGAACACGGCTCACACATGCTGACTTTGGCTGCTGAATTCAAACACTTAGCACCGCTACAAACCTCAAAACTATCAAACGGTGAACTAACTTTTGTTCCTTCTAAAGCCAACCGGAACGTACCTGCTGTCAGAGTGGACGAACCCAACGTGCTCTTCAACGTCTGTCCGAGCGAGTCCTTGGCTTGCTGGCAACGGCTGAAGCGCTACAGTCAGGGGATCTGAGAGTCCCACCAACCTGCTCCCTCACTTTGGGCCCTTAATCTTCGATGTCAACGCCCCCCCCCGTCCGGGTCCTCTCCTTCATTCTCTATTTCGTCCCTTCAGGTGCTTTCCAGAGGGATTTCAGGCTTTGGGTGTGACCACAGATCAGTATTTGTGTACTTGTTTATGATTTTGTGTGTGAATCTCTATGTGTGTGTGTGTGTGCGTGTGTGTGTGTGTGTGCGTGCCATTTGGAGTGCTCATGTGTCAAAGTGACTGTTTGTGACAGCTGGGGACCTCAGACTGAGCACTGATGACGAGGGGAAATCAGATACTCTCTCTCTCCTGTGTCTTTATTACGCACACGTACACACCTCGTTCTCCTTGTCCCACTTGTGCACAGACAAAAGAGGACACAAACTCGGTCCTTGGAAGTCAAGTAAAATGCACAAAGGTGTGTGTCAATTTCACATTCAAACCAACTGTATCAGTCTATATTTATGTCAGTGTTGCACTTTGTGTAACAACTTTTGTATTCTCAGGCCTATAGTTCTTTCATTAGTGAGAGTTTTGTGTGTGTATCATTTGAAATGGTTGTATCGTGTGCACTTATTTGGTTATTTGTCTCCTCAAGAGGAAATATGAGTGAAACTAATGAGACATTCAATGACTCCATTTTCACTTTAATAACAATGAAGCAAACAAACAGTTTACATTCACAGCCAGAATTATTATGAATGAATTCAATACAAATGATTGAACCGTAGTGCACTGTAACAATACACTGTATAGGTGATGGTAAATATTGCTAAAATATGAGGGCTTTAGATCCGTTAGAGTGGCTCGGCTGAAGGACGGTGTGTTTTACATCACTTACATGAAGCACTGGAAATGATGACGGGCCATGAGGTCAATCCATTACTGTGATTCTTAAGATTAAAATGGAAGAAACACACATAACATGTACTATCATGACTCTAATTAGGTGAACGTCCATCCCACAAAGCCACAGTGATTGATTTCATAAGTGTGGAGTAAGACAGATCAAGTTTAAGTTTATATTTATATGTGTAAGTAATGACCTGTTTCACTTGTGTAAGATAAGATAAGATGTGTTTTTATTATGTGATATTATCGTGTTTTATTCAGTGACCTGTTTTATTCTGCTTCTTTTATAAATTTCAATTCAATTTCAACAGCCGGACAGTAACGATGCTGAACATTGGTGACAAAAACAAGTACATTAAAATGGAAACAAAAGTAAAATCACAAATAAATCTCAACATAGGACATAATTGTTTCCAAAGGTTATAGTTTGTTTATGGAGTTTGTTTTTATTCAAACAGTTTGGGGTTATTTAAAGGAGTTTGGTTAAAACTAATGGGCCTTTTTACATTCATAAATGTATCGTGTAGAAGAAAATCTAAAATATCCATTGTAGAGACTCGTGTCCATGTTAATGTTCTCTTTATTCTGGTGTCGTTGTTTGAGTTAGGGGTCTTTCCAGCAGTAGAAACATTTGACTCGAATTGAAAATAAACGCGGTCCGCTCACTCTTTTCAGTTTTTGATGCTGATACATGCTTCTGTTCCATGTTTGCCGATAGGTGCCGCACGGGGCCCGACGCGGCCTCTTCTTAGTCCGTCATTCTCACCTCCGCGGTCTAAGCGCTACAAAGCTCGCGGTGCATGCCGGGTACAACAGTCCTGCGCTCCCACTGCGCATGTCCGACACAAAACTCCATTATTTTTTTGCTCGGAATCTGCAAGAAAAAAAACACAGAGGGACAACTGTGAATTTGGGATTACATGAGCCTTAATGGTGGCTGGAAATCCAACTGAACGCACGACGGCTTAACAGAACGGAGACTAAAAGCAGCCATTGGATAGGTGTGCACCGACAGCGGGACATCCACGAGTCTTGTTGGGACTCTCTCCACAATCAAGTAAATTTCAGCCACTTAGCCCAGCTAGCCTAGCTTCGAGCTAACGTTAGCCCCGAGATCCCAGGCGCAGTAAAATGAAGCGTTATTGCCCTTTGTTTTTAAACCGGACGGCCAGGCGTTGGACTGTCACGTAGAGCTCGTTGGTGGTACTAATCCGCGATTTAAATGACAGAGGGGTTTATTTTATGGCATTTTCGTAAAGTACCAGCCGTATTCAAAACATTCTCGAGCTAGTCTGTGAGCTAGCCAGCTAAGTCTTGATTCTCCCGCGAGCCAGAAAAGCGAAGAGTCCAAAACTTCGCCAGCACAGCGGGCTGACGCAGAGAGAGCTCGGCTGGTCCGGCTAAGGTTGAGCTTAGCTCAGCAGCAAGTAAGCGCACATTTGTAGTCCACTTTCCACAGGTTGATAACAAGATCTCGTTGTGCGTGACTTGTTTCTTTTAACCCAACACGTAGGGGTTTTGTGTCGGAGTGGTTTGTGCGCCTGACAGCTGTCACGGCAATTGCACAAAGTAGAGCAGCCAGTTAGCTTAGCTGTTAGCCTAGCTGCTAGCCTGCCGCGTATCAAGTCAGTTGTCGTGCTGTATTCTGCCCCCATGGTCATCCTCGTCCATCTACGCAGCCCACGAAGACCACATTTCTGGCTTCTTTGCCGTCGATGTTGGTTTAGCTCGTAATTAAGCTGCAGCAACGGTTTGCTTGAATCCCAACAAACCATCCAGTGAACCCTGGGCCCATCTAAACACACCCTCCCACTTCAAAATAGCCCTAGCTCGTTCTGAAGTTGTACTCCTTCTGTGATAGCAATGCAGCAAATGTAGTCATTTTCTCAAGTGTGTTTGGGCCCCATCTTTTACAAGAAATGGTTTGTTTCATGGATATTTTTCTAGCTCTGTCCTTGTCCTATTATGTAATCCACCTCCATCTCTCCAGTCCACACAGGCTTCCAGTCTCAGTCCTTGTTCTGATATGAACTGAGCAAACATCTGCAGCAGTCATCGTCTCAGTTGGGGATCTTCCTTGTAGCTGGGGATAGTCCAGGTGTTCGGGCATACAGTCAGGTTTTTCTGGCAGTCTGTGTGCTTCTAACCTAGCAGCATGTACGTCAGACTCTGGATACCCTAGCCAGAACAGATCTTGTCTTCCCAAAGATGACAAGGTATGCACTGTTATTCTGTATTTATTGTCTGTCATTACTACAGTGTGACAATAATACTTATCTTGACCACACCCACTGGCCATGAGCCTGCCTCTTCATTTGTGTCTCAGATAGTTGAGTAAGCATACTCAAATCTTGATATATTTATTTTTTTGTTAAAAGCACTGTGCAATTAACGAAAAGAGATGTTACCACTTTCAGACCTTTGAAAATAAAAGGAGCATCATCACAACTGAAAACAGACTTAATTTTGTGCTTCTTTGCAATTCTGTTATACCTAAGATGAGCACGGTACTTAGTTACAATTATGGTATTATTGACACTTGATATTGTGATTTCTTGTAGTACTCAATTTTAGTAGTTCTTTTTCATAATTGAGCAATCATTAATGAATAGGGTTTTGCAATTAAATGCGCAATAGTGGCAAAATCAAAATAATGGGAATCAGTATGGAAGTATATTGACCAGGGAAAAGCTGCAAATCCTGCTTTTGAAACTCTACAATCAGCAGATACTTCACCAATGCCAAAAATAAGATAACTGACTGAATTTGTTGCTAATCCGCTGATCTGTTGCTCTGCTCCTTTGTTACCCTGTCGGATGAATGTAGCTTGCACATATAGACGTACAGGTGTCTTTATTTAACATTTTGACATCCTCATCAATTTATATGTAGATGCGGTTATGCGTTGGATCACTGTGATGCAAGGCAAAATCTACCAGCAGTACCAACAAAATATACTTCCATGTGTACCCACTTTACTCTTTTTGTATCACATAATTAAGAGCAGAATAGATTTTTTGCATTTGTGAATAAAGTGTCCAAGTCTCACTGGTAATTTAGTTTCATAAGCACAAGTTGTAAGTTTAATTAAAAAAATGATATAACCTAATAAGAAATAGTGAAAAAGAATGAAATGTACGTTTTAGACTTTGTCTCCTTACTTACTTAAGTCATGTACAGGAGAACAATTTTCCACCAAATGAAAATACTTGCCTTTATTTTCTTTTTTTTTTTCTTTGTAATTTTATTAGCGCTGGTATATACTTTTTTTTAATTGGTCTTGTTCTTTCTAAGGTGTTGCCAGTCAGCAGTTACAAAATGATGGGAGGTAGTGAGACTGTCAGTGAGGACAAGGATGGGGTCCACACAACCGCAGTACACATCCCCATCGGCTGGCAGAGGAGAGTGGAGGACGGGCAGGTGGTCTATGTCAGGTGTGTTTGCTCATGTCAACAGAGAAGGAACAAAGTTTTTGTGGAGGTGACGTTGTTGAATATGGTTACGGGTGGGATGGGTCGTTCAAGGGGAACTCAAAATCTATCACATGAAGTATTTCTGCTGATAGGAGATAGACCAGATTAAATAGAATAAACACAGCTGTGGCACACCAAAAAAGAATACATCAAGATCCTGACCTCTGGTAGTCTGACTGCAAGGAATGTGTTGGAAAAGACTATATACCATGACTGTGATATGCTGTTTGAAATCCTTTGTAAGTGCACCCTCATGAATACATCACAAGATGACTCAATCATAGATTTTCTTTGGCTAAATAAGTAGTTAATTTAATAACCAAACTCAGTCCATTCAATCCAAACATGAGACACTGATGATAGACACAAGTGAAAGACAGAGTCAAAGACCCACTATGACTATGACCATTTCCCCCACACATTGGATAAATTGAACTTACTGTCACTTTTTTTGTCTTTGCCCGCTTGTTTAGTCCTAGTGGCACTCTTCTGTCCTCTCTGGACGAAGTCAAGAGCTATCTTTTGACTGATGGTTCCTGCAAATGTGGTCTTGAGTGTCCACTTGTCATCCACAAGGTAAAGCCAACCCAAGAGCTTGTTTGTTGTTGATCTCCATTTTGATGTGTTTGGAATGATATGATATGTAATGTCATGTGTGACTGATGAAAGTGAATATTGTTGCTTATAGAGGTTTGGATTAATTTGCTGGTATCTTTTACCAACACCACAAAGAAACTGTAATATGTTTTATAATGGAAGAGCATACTCAAAAGAGAAGTCTAGATTGGCAGAGCTTAAAGACTTTTTCATCACAGAAGTAATGAATTCATGTTGGTTGATCTGTAATCTCAATATATTTTTTTAGTATGATTAACAAACGAATCAATGCTCATATCTGCTTTTAGTAGTCAAAACAAAGTGTTGAGTGTTGAAAATATGGAAGTTGATGCCCAAGATACCATATTGAGCGTCACTGGTGTGTAGAAGCCCTGTGACCTTTTCTTGCATGCATACATCATTGTTTTAGTTGACAAAATGTTATGCAGCATTTTCTCTTAATTTCTGTCAATTCTCTTTATCTTTCTCCTGCAGGTTTTCAACTTCACCGTTGGAGTGCAGGTGGAGGAGCACAGCCAGCCATTAGGCAAAACAGAGCAGGACATGACCAAACTCTGTAACCACCGCAGGAAAGTGGTCGCAATGGCTGCTCTGTGTCGGAGTATGCAGGTCTCACAGCTGCCCTTTGCCAGCCTTCATCATCCCGGTACGTTTGTAACACGTGGCTGGTCGCTCACTAACAGTAGTTTTTGTGTTTGAATAAACTGCATTTTTATAGTGGCAACAGTGTACTAGGGGTGGGTATTGCCAGAGATGTTGGTCGAGCTGTAGAATATTGCTTCTCATTTGGTTGGTTTTTAAAAACTATTTTTCTCCAAACTAATGATTGTGGCTTGAAAATGCTAAATGAGAAAAGCCATGTTGACAAAATTTTGGTTCTTTTTTTTAAAGCTCTTTAAGTTCTGTTATATAGCTATTTTACCTCAGTGTGACAATTCAAGAGTCGCGTGTGAAGAATCTCGATTTGTAACTGGATCATTTTTTTTCTCCCACTCCGATTATTATGTAAATGACAATGAATCAAATAATTTTGTGCTTGTCTGTCCACTTTCAGAGGTGAGCAGTGGGTTAGACAGCCGTGATCCAAAGAGGGCACATGTTGATCAGGAGGAGGACGAACGTGACACTTACCACCCCAAACCTCATCCAGCCTCAGCTCGACCCCATAACAACCTCCCCCCCGCACCCTGTGCCAGCCCCAAGTCCTCCCACCAGTTCATTTTCCCTTACAATGGTTCCACTCCACTCCTGCACACCGGCGCAAACTCCCACCATCCCCTAGATGCTTTGAGAAGGCTCCACCAACCTCCTCCACCTCTTCCTGCTTCCTCCACTGGTTCCTCCAGCTCTCCATTCCCAGTTTACAGCACGGCCCAGAGGTCAACCCGAACTCCCACACCTCAGAATGTCAGTCATTGTCAAAGGTCAACAACTAAAACACCAGAGACTCCTGGTTCTCCTCGACTAGGGCCTCTCTCCTCACCACCTCCCTCTTCGCCGATGGCCCTTGGTAATGGAGGAGGAAGAGGGTCGCTAACTCATGGTCATCATCCTCATGGTGTCATTGTGGGAGGCCCCCCCCTCTCTCTATCTCCTTCCCTCTCTCCCTCTGTCCATAATATGAACTGTGTGTCTCCTCACCAGCGATCGCGTCACCCTTCGGCCTCGCCTTCCCCTCTGTCTGAGCAGGGAGGAAGTGCAGAAGGAGGGGGACTGATGGGAAGTAACTTCCCCCAAAGGAGGAAATCGGCATCTTCCTCTCCACACTCCCCTCACCCTTGTGGCTCCCCTAACCCCAGCTTACACTTTCCAAAATACAAGCTAGAAGACATCTTGGAGCAGTTTAAGAACTCAAGCAACAGCAGCACTAATAATCATCTTCTCCCTACTAACCCCTCTTTACTGACCAACCAAAGCAGCAGCAACCCTCATGTTCTGTCCTTAGCTCTTGATAAAGTTGGGAACTTTAAACCCTCCAAGGTTCCAGTAGGTCCAGCACCCAATGGAGGACCAACAGGTTGTGCCATGGCCACCGCAGGGCCCTCCAGTTTACCTCTGGGGCCATTTCTGAACCACCACAGCCATCAGAGCAGGCCATCACACCCACCATCTTTCCCTGCAAGTAGCTTGCTCTCTGCGGCTGCCAAGGCCCAGCTGTCGAACCAGATAACCCAGGGCCACAGTTCACATGTGGCCAACAACCCAGTCAGCTTGGCCTCTCTGGAGGCTATGAAAGAGACACAGCAGTCATTGAAGGTAACAAACAGCACTTTACATAACTACCCTCCCTCCTCAAACACTTCTACTAGGCCTCCCCATCCCTGCATTGCAACAGCCTCCTCATTTGTCTTTCCTCCATCCCACCCTCTGGCCCAGTCCCATCACCTCCACTCCACAACAGAGCGCAACAAGTCGCATAGAAAGAGGCAACGGAGATCTCCCACAGTACTTAGCATGCTGAGGGACACCCAGCAGCTGGCTAATGGGCCAAAGAAGACCCCACCTGGAGATGCCATTTCATCTACCATCATCAACCTTTCCTCCTTTTCCCCCTCATTTCCCTCCTCCTCGAACTCCTCCTCTACCTCAACTCCGCAGAACCAGAATGCTGTCATTTTAGAAAACCATCATCATCATTATCATCTCGTTCCTGGGCAGACACCCAGGCTCTCTGCTCCCCGACAGACAGCGCACCATTCTGGGTCCCAGAGACAAAATGAAGCTTTGGATTACACTACAGGCCTGGTATCCAGTGCAGGGCCTCCTCTCGGCTTGGATCCTCCAACCCAACCACTGTCTGCTCTGTTACACCTGCTCAGTGTGCAGAATGCACAGGCCGCAGCATCAGCACCCAACTCTGCTCCAGCTCAACCAGACTCTTTGTTTTTGGGAGGAGGTGGAGACACTACTAAACAGAGCCCCAGACTGTCGCCCTCTTCTCCAGCTCCTCATTCGAACATCAGGCACCCCCATACTCAGTCACCATGCCGAGCCAATAACACTAATCTTCTTCTGTCGGGGCCACATACTCTCTCTCCTCCCACCTCTTCTCAGTCCAGATCAGCGCAGTCTCCATCAATGTCCCAATCTTCTAAATCAAGTCCTCTGCATTCACCTTCTTCTTTATTGCCATCAAACCCAACTTTGGCTTTTCACAACAGAAGCAGTCCATCACAGCCTATATCACCAAGTCCTTTAGACAAGCATCAACCAACTCAAAATCACATTCCTACCACAGTGGACTCCATCTCCCAGGCACCTCTACGGGAGCCCTCAACGCAGGTTACTGCGGCAACAGAGATTGGCAGTAGCAGCATGTCAACAACAGTAGACCTGAGTCATTCTCAAGCCGGTGTCTCTATGGTGATATCCACCTCCCCGAAGCCTCTCGATCTTAGCAACCACGTCCTAGCTCTTCTTGCAGCATCTTCCACTGTGCCCCAAGGGGAGGGCAGCTCCTCTGACCGAACCACTGACGCTGTGATAACTTCTCAAGGAGATCCCAACACAGGTGAGGATGTCTGTCAGTGTGCCTCTTAGACTGCATACTACAAAGTTACCTATGTTTGCTCTGTGTTCTGTTGTGAGCTCTCTCATTTAATGGCAGTCACTCAGCAAGAAGTTAAATTTAGTTTGCTGCATGAAGCCCTTGTTTTTGTCATGTATGGACTATTGATGTCTTGTATTTAAGCAAAGGCAGTGTGACAACCAGTAAAGGGATCGCACCGCCAAAAAACACAGTGAACTTTCTCCAAAACAGCCAGATCCATCAAACTACAAATTCACGCTATGGATTAAATAGTTATTAAAAGTCATTAGCCCGGTTCACACAGAATATTGGCTAAAAATGTGTTTTTGTTTCACGCTGACAGACGTTCCCCAGGTATTGCTGTGGTCCTCAGACACGCGTCTGCTCTCCACCCCCCTTTCCAAACTGCAAACGTTTGGTGACAAAGCCTTCAATGTCACAGCCTCCACCCTCTGCAACTTTCTCTCTGCAGACATTTGCCTTACTACTACTCTGGACACTTAAAATCCTACTAAAATGGCATCCGTTCACCAAAGCCTACAACCTCAGTGACCGCTGTTATTTTCAGCTAACAATGGAAAGCATCCTTGGGTTTTTTGAAAGGCACCCTATAAATTGAAGTTATTATTGTTATTATTATTTGTGTTGCCAAACAACAGCTGTCTGTCAGCTTTACTGAGGAAATGTTCCAGACAGAACAACGTGAAGGTCAGTTACTAATACCTTCTGGACTGGTGACAGATCAATCTGGTCTTAGGTCATTTTAGCAATGCTCAAATTTAATGTTCGACACAATTGCCACTATGAACCAATGAAAAATCAATAAATGTAATAAGTGTATGATCAGCTGCACCTTTATAATGAAGGATCATGAATTGGCCAATACCTTAAATACCTGCAAAATAATTACTGTGAAATGCACATCATTCAATTTCGTGCAATACTGTTGCTGCCCTGTTGTGTCCTCACTGTCCTTTATGACGATAAAGTTCTCACCCTCACACGTGTGTGTGCGCATACCTGCGTAAGAAACATATACTGACCCTCTGACTAGGTTTTGTAAATTTGAGGTTTTGTGATTGGGCAGGGTCTTGTGTGGATTTGCAGTGCTGATTATTTTTGTATCTGTCCTTCAGGGTCAGAAGAGGCCATCGGTGTGGAGCCCAAGGTCTCCACAGTGACCAAACCTCCAGCAGCCAACAGCCCTGGGCCCGTCAACCCCCCTCATGTTGGGAATGATCCCAATCCCACTGCCCCCTCTACTGTAGGGGAAACATCATCCTCTTTACCTTTGGCAGAGGCCTTCCCCTTTATGAACCAAGAGCAGCTGCTTCAACTGCTGTCAGCCACTGGAGGTCTGCCATCGCTCCTGGATCCTACCGTACTGGCTTCATTGCCACTGGGAGGGTTGTGGTTGGGAGGGCAACAGACCCAGATACTTCCCACCAACAGTACATCACAAGCTCCAAATAGTCTTTCAGACCAGCAGCAGTTACTGATACCACCACAAGAGACACAGCAGCACAGCAGCCCCCACGATCAACAACAGAAACAACAACAACAACAACAACATATAAATCCCCTTTTTCCCTTGTTGCCGTCGTTGATTGGTGCCCAAGGGGAGCTTCCTCTGAACCTTTTGGGCTTGATGAATCCCCTCCCGCCACCTGCAGCTTCAACCCCTACACCAGGACAGGAAGCAGATATGGGGCTAACAGAAAAACATGGTCTTCAGGCTCTGCTGATGGCCTCCTTGCTGCTCGGGCAGCAGCAGCCACCTTTATTATCGCTGTCTGGGCTGGGTCAGTTGAGCCAGGTCAGTTTGGAGGTTCCTCTTCAGCAGCCACAGCAGATCCCCACCACGCTGGACGGCCTAACCCTGGATAAGACCTCTGGCCTCCTAGATCCATCTTCCCTGCCTGGCCATGGGCTCTTGGAGGTCCCCCAAGGCCTTCTCCCCCTGTCTCCACCAACTGAGGGCTCTATTCAAGCCCTTCAGTCTCTGCTCCTTCCTGCCGCTCTTCCTCCTCACCCTACAGCCTTCCTGCCTCTCAGCCCAGCCCTGTTAACTGCCCTGAGCTCTGCCGAGCTCCACCCACCTCCCCACACCCAGTTAGCTCCCGCACAGCAAACCCAACATAACCAACCTCAGGTAGGCTCCCTCGTTTCCTTTGTATCTTTTTTTTTTCTGAGTTCAGTTAAGTTTCCTGAGAAAATCCTAGCGACTCATTTCCTAAACCGCTCCATTGTTTTCCCTTCCTTTAGTTGCTTAGTTTCTCATCAACCCTTTTCCTTAACCATTAAAAAGTGTTTTCCCCTCAGACTATTTTTAAATCCTTCTTCATACTACACAATTTGTTTGAGTTGGTTACAGTTTCTTTTGAGATGGGAATGAGCACATTTTTGGAGACCACTTCTGTTTGCATGTAAAATTGTGATCAAAGATTCAGTTGGTCTGACTTTTCTCTCTTCAAAATCGAACTCCTTCCCCCCTCTCGTTCTCTGGCTCACAAATCTCTCTTCTGCAGGTAACCACTGACGCTGGGGTTGACACCCTGATCCCTCTCTCTCTCCAAGGCAAAGACAACCCTATCCTCCAGCATCTGTTGCCCACTTTGTTAAACCCGACTCTGTTAGGTGAGTCAATTCCTGCCTTCCCTCTGTCAGGGCCTTAAAACGTTTTGTCTGCATTTTTAATTGGCGCTCAAGAAAATGGAGCTCTTTACTGCTTCTCCCACTGAGGAGCAAAATGTCATAGAGCACAAGCCACCAATGGAATCATTTTGATATCTACTTTAGGATGTCTTCTTGACCTCAGTTTGGTTCATTACTAAAGACGTCCTATAGAAGCAACCCCAACTTCTATCCTGGCAGTTGTTTTTTTGCCTTCTTGGTTATGATTGTAGTCTTGTCATTGTCAGTATACAGTGAGCTTTACCTCAGTGCATTTATGTAATGCATCTTTTCTAGGAGATCTTTCTGGCATCACAGCCCTCCATAACATGGTGGGGCTCGGAGCCGGATCGATCCTGCTACCCCCGGTTCAGGCCTCTGCTTTGGGAATGCCACTGCTGCAGGGTGCAGACGGAGCCATTAACTTGCTCAACAACATACAGGTTGGTGTACGGCTTTGTAAAGCATCTTAGCACGTTGCAGCCCGTGTTAAACATGCAGACCTGTACATTTACACTCATGATGCTTTGAATAAAATATACAAGTATGAGACTATAGCATGTTGTTATTGGCTTATCACAGGGTTTGTGTATTATGTTTTACATTCTGTGGGTATGTTACGTGTTCATTTTCTTAACATGTTTGTGATGGAATCTTTCCTCCAGCTGAATATTGCTTCAGCCTCAGACGGAGAGAAGCCAATCCCGTTGCATGAAACACAGAGCCCAGCCCCACAGGAAGACATTCCAGCTAGTCAGCTAGCTCCAGAGGTGGTCCCCAGCCCAGTACCAGCCCCAGAGCCCACTCCGCCCCCACAGCGAAGTTCACAAGGCGTGTCTGTGGGCAGCGGTGGGATTATTGACCCTTATACTTCTTTCATGGACACTATTTATACCTCCTTCCTCCAAGTGAGTGCTAAAGAGCAGGAAGATGGGGCCCACACCGGGCCATCAGACCCCTCCTCACCCTTCTGTGCCTTACCACCAGTTTCTTTCCCTGTGGAGCACCATGCCCCAGCCACCCCAACTTTGACACAGGCAAGCGCCCCAGTCTCCCTAAGCCCACGACGGGCCTGCTCCCTCCGCAATCCTGACTTATCTCGACTCAGTCTGGAAGCAGCAGCCCATTCCCCGGCCCAAGGGACACCCAAACCCACAGAAGATGGGTCTACGTCACCCTTAGAACGGAAACGGCTCATGGTTGAAGGACACACCCACCCGGAGCCTCCTCTGCCGCCCATATACCTGGAAGAGGCGAAGACAGACTGTGCTGTGCCCGCTGCAGCCGTGTGCCCCTTTGTGGAGGCAGGGGTTGATAGGCAGGGCCATCTTACTCAGGTGGGGTACCTCAGTCCCAGGGGTGGATGCAGTGGGAGGCCCAATGAGGAAACAGCTGGGATGCTACTGAACACAGAGCAGGGAAGAGTGAGTGCCTGCTGTTTTTTTTTTCATCACACAAATTATATGGTTAGTTTATTCACTGGAATAAAACATTGATGTGTTGTTTATTATCATTGATTTTTTTGAAAGAACTGTTACCTGACTTAAAATAGTGATTTTATAATATGATGATTTTATCTCTCAAGGATCAAGTAGCAGTGGGGGGAGCCAGAAGAGGAAGGAAGAGGAAGCAAACGTAAGCGGTCTGCTTATGTGTTCTTTTCTCAGATATGATATGACTGCAGGGGGAATTTTTCCTGTCAGGATTAGACTTTACAGCACAACTTATCCATAAAACAAGCTTCTGGTTAACTTTTCTAACTACATCCTGCTGCCTTAAATGAGAAGTGTTTGCTGAAGTGGTTTTTATATCCCATGCGTTAGGCTACAGAATGTGCTAGAAGACTTCAGAGACGTGGACGCTGCAGCGATAGAGGAGAACAAGGCTACGGTAAGACCACGCCCCCTCAGTTGTGATCCGCGAGCCCCGTTTACAGTACAGCTTTTAGGGCTGTACACTATATGTGGCCGCTGTCATTCCTACTCTGCTCTTAAATTGCTTTTATCAGCGATGATTTTGTTTATGGGATTTGCGCTTAGTTGCGTGATGTGATTATTAAGTTTGCAGCTTAACCAATCTGAATTTATACTCTATACTTGCAACTTGGGGGATGGTATTGCATACCTTACATTTGACTTCATCGTATCACTTATTTTATAAGTTATCTCTCATATCGTGCAGCGCTTCTGGCTGGTTTGAGATCCTGATATTATCTACCCAGTGTAACAAGTGCCACACAGAGAGATCATAACGTGCTTTACAACGTTTCCCTCACATTCACACACACACACACGTTCACATACCGACAGCCGAGGTAACCATGCAAAGCCCACTTGCTTGTCAGGAGCAATTGGGGGCCAGGGTCTTGCTGGACATTGAGGCTGGGGATGGAACCAGTGATCCTTCGATCACTAGGTGATCACCTTAGCACCTAAACCACATCGTCCCTATAATGCTAATGATGTCCAGTAATGGAAAGTCTGGTTCACAAAACACGATTTTGGCTCAAATTTCCATTTGCCATTAAAAGCTTTGATCTCCAACAAAAGCCCCTGATCAGAGGCATGTCGGGACCCCTCTGGGCCTGGATCCTCATTTTTAAGTTGGTTGATAATGTGGTTGAAGAGGCTGGTGGAGATTTCCATGTATCTGTGGACGTCTCACCAATGCTGCCTGCTGTGATGTTGAATCTCGGGTGGGGAAAAAACAAACAACGCTGTAGTCCTCCACTCGCTCTGTCATTTTTTTGCCAGTAAAAAGTCACTTTGAGACGGTAGAAACTTATCAGGGATCATTCAGGCGTCCTTGTCATGTGTAGTCATCAAATCATGACTTCAAGACACTGAAATTCAAAACAACGGTGTCATGTTTTGTAAATTTCAGAGCAATCTGATGACTTGCAAAGTTGTGTATTAGGCGGTAATGTGACCTGTAGGTCATTCAGTGACCAAATGAAGTTACTCACTGTGACCAACCAGAGCCACCAACACATCACTAGAATGTAGAGAAAGGGACGGGAGAGTGCCAGGCATAGTGGTTGCCTTGGTAACCATACGAAATGAAAAAGCAGAAACGGAAAACGACGTGTAGTACCTGGAAGTGAAAATATGGAATACGATACAAAAATCTCCTGTGGGGGGGTGGTAACTTTAATGACAACACAGAAACCTTCCAGTATAGGTTTAGTACAGGTTTTTGAAAAGGTCAAGATGAATACACTGAGTTTAAGTGTGTTGGTTGGGGCTGGGTTTTATCAACTCTAAGGTCGCTGCAGAGTAGTCCAAGTGAAGATTTTGGCGTCTCCTGCAGCTTCCTGGCATCACGGTGGCTCTGCAGTCCTGACGAGGGATATGCATTGTTAGGATTTTATTGATACTGATCTCTCACATCAGCTCTGCACGGTGACGGGGAGGCAGGGTAGCACGTGTGTGTATCTAGACGAGGCACACAACACGCCAGCAGTGATTAATTCTTCTCATCCTCCCTTCAAAACACAGTGCGTACGCACTTTACTTGCAAATCCAAATACTGTGTAGTGTTTCCGACCTCTGACCCCCTCCCACACACAAGCAGACACAGTTGTTTATAGCTTGACGATGTCCAGATATCATTTTTTATTATGGAAGAGCAGCGACATGATATTGAAACGAGCATTAAATCACAGCAAACCAACATGGAAACAGCAGCACAAAACACAAGAACACGTTAGCACACATACAGAGGGCAGAGGTCACAGGATGGTCTGTTTGGGGGGGGTTTTCCTCTGTCAGGTGACTCCAACACCGGGCTGCGACCTGCTCTGCTATGAAAGTCTGTTTCAGCCCTCGATCGCTCTCTCCTCACTCGCCATGTTTTTGAGAAAAAGAAACTAGAAACCTTGTATCGCAATGCTGCCATCATGTGTCCATATTGTGGGGAACAGTACGGAATGTTGAAAAAGCAAACGCAGGCAATTTGCCAGTATTTACCGGTTTAAAAGTGAATGACAGTAGAACACCGATAGGACTACTCAGGACTTTATTGGTATATTTTAGATTAGACCAGTGAGGAGCTGGTACCCATCACTCGTCCTTACTGGTATTACAGTGGGTCCACGGAGCCCAGACGAGGGCTCCCAACCCTCCGTTCTCTGTGGGATGTCACTCACTCTTTGTCTCTCTCCTCCAGACAGCGCTGTTGAAGCCCGAGAGGTCAGTCCGTGGCAGGAGGCGACGCGGCGCCAGGTCGCAGAGGCAGTGATCGGTCGACCGTGCTGCTCGGCGACGAAAAGTGGACCGACGCCTCTCTGTCCCCCTCCATCTCTCCACCATCGCTCTGCTCTCCACTTTCTAGACCTTTCTTTTTATTCAACTGCACTAATATTGCACCGTTGTCGACCATTGTAACAGCAACCACTATGGAAAATCATAGAGATCTAGTTTGAAAAATGAGTTCTGAAAAAATGAAGAGAAGCAATAGTTGACAAAATAATGGTTGCTTGACGTCGTGATCAGAGATTTGTTAATTAATGGTTGTTGTTAGAATTAAGTCAAAAAATAACAGTACTGTTTCCTCCCATCAGTGTGTTACTGTGAGTCAGGACAATGCCCATCTACTTGAATGATGCTGTCTGTTGAAAGTGTGTGTATGTGTTTGAGTGTGTTGGACAAAAGCGCTGTTGCTGAGCCCCTTCGCTGTTTGACTGTTGCTTATTGACTTTAGTGAAATGAGACCCCGTCGGTTCAGACAAAGGCTAATCGGAGAAGGTGACCGTGCAGTGACCGGACGCGTTCGGTCACGGTGGAAAGGCTTCAGAAGCTGCTAAGAGATCACGGTAGAAGGAAAAATCATGACTATTCTGTTTAAATTCCTCTTCTTCTTTTTTTTTAAACAAGCCAAGGAAAGATTTAAGTATTTTTGTAGCTCGGAGCTCCTGTCAAACAGAGCAGCTCTCTTCACTTCCTGCAGCTCTTCGCTCAGTTTACAAAAACAAACAATCAAACAAAAAATCACTCTGTTCTGTCCATTATTCCTTACTTTGTGCATCCCAAGCTTTTTTGTTGTCTGTAAACAAATGAAGTTCTTGTGTTCATCTCTTTGAAATAGAAGCAGATGTCAGTCACACTAGGAAATGTATTCAGAGCCAATTTGGTCTGGAGATCTTCGTCCACAAGAAATCAGGAAAGGAAACCGATTTTAATCATGACACGCATCCCGCTTAGAGTACATTTCACATACTATGATATTTGTTGCTGTGATGAATTGTGTTTTGTTGTGATGGCGCTTATTTAATTATCTGTTAATGTGGTGACCACCAATCCAGACTGTC